>VZTO01027865.1:0-13098 GCA_013400615.1 Syrrhaptes paradoxus
CAAGAGTCTCACAAGGGGAACTTCTAAAGGTAAAAAGACTCAGAAACAAAACCTTCCCCTTTCGGCTGCTATCGCCTAGTTCCGATTTTTAGGATTATGAACAGTCCGGGGAAAGCAGGAATCCGAATCCAAACCTCTGGGTGAGATGGAAAAGCAAAGGAGAGGCTGCTGGGGAAAGAGGGATAACTTCACCTTACGGTCTGGAAACTGCGAGTGAGCTCCAGAGGAGGATGAGCAGAAGGAGGGATGGGCTGATTCCCGCTGGATTTTATATCGGCCTCTTCAGAGGCATCACCGAACCGTGCACATAACCTGTGCATGCAGCCAGCTGGCTGAGAACCCTGAAGGTGCAGCGCAGCTGGATGAAAACCTCCCAGCACCCTGCCTGCATCCTGCCTGCCCCCTGCCCTCACCCTGCCCTCACTCTGCCTGCACCCTGCCTGCATCCTGCCTGCACCCTGCCCTCACCCTGCCTGCACCCTACCCTCACCCTGCCCTCACTCTGCCTGCTCCCTGCCTGCTCCCTGCCTGACCCCTGCCTGCACCCTGCCTGCTCCCTGCCNGCACCCTGCCTGCACCCTGCCCTCACCCTGCCTGCACCCTGCCCATACCCTGCCCTCACCCTGCCTGCACCCTGCCCTCACCCTGCCCTCACCCTGCCTTCACCCTGCCTGCTCCCTGCCTGTGCCAGAGAGCCCAGCTGCTGGCCTCCAGTCTGGGTGCAGATTCCAGGAACCCCCCGTGTCTGGTGGGTTGCAGAGGTTTTGGGTCAAGGCATTGTCCCCTGTCTGTCCCCAGCACTGGTGACAGTGCAAGGAGCAGGAGCACCTTCTCTGCAGGACACAAGCCCGGGCAGGGGAGCAGAGAGGTCGCGGGAGTCAGGGTCACTGGTAAGGGCCCATCCTGTCCCTGGGTGTCACCTTCACCTCCCCTGCTGGGGAAACGCAGGGGTGAGGAGACGGGTTCATGGCAGGGGTGGGGGATGCTTCCTGCTCTCGCTGCAGTCCGGCCCTGTTCTCTCAGGTCTGCTGGGGTTGGCAGGACCTCTGGAAGTCATCTGGTCCAACCTCTCTGCTGCAGCAGGGCCACTTGAGCCAGTTGCCCAGGACCGTGCCCAGATGGCTTTGGACTTTCTCCAAGGATGGAGGTTCCGCAGCCTTCCTGGGCAGCCCGCCCGGGTCCGGGGTGTGTTTGGAGGGTGACGCTTCTGGCAGCGAGTGGCTCTTGGTCCTTCCTGCAGCAGCAGACCTGGCGGTATCCCCATCCCGCCTCTCGCCATGCCCGGCTGCGCTGAGCTGGTCTGGGGAGGGGAAGGGGGTTCTTGTGATGGGTTTGCCCTTGGCTGGGGGCCAAACCACACACCCGCTCACACAATTCCCCCCCCACCCGAGGACAGGGGAGAGAATTAAAGGGGTAAAGGGAAAAAAGGACTCGTGGGTTGAGATAAGGACAATTTAATAACTCAACTACAATAATATTGAAAATAATCCTATATACAAATATACAAATGAGTGACACACAGTNTGTTATGGGATAGATTATTGGCCACTCTGGGTCTCAATCCCAAACCTAAGATCAAATCCTGGGCTGGTCACTGGGGCTGTGCTCCCTCCCAGCTTCTCCTGTTTGCAGACAGACAGAGAACCTGAAAGACCTTGGCAGACACGTAAAGATCAGTGTTATCAGCTTTCTTCTGAGCACAAATCCCAAACACTGCCTCTTGCTAGCTATGACGAAGAGAGTTAACTCTGTCTCAGCTGAACCCGGGACAGTTCTCTGCACCCCACCTGGGTGCTGCCACGGTGGCAGCAGCGTCTGTTGAATGCCAGGCCAGCCGGCCCAGCTCAGCTCCCCACTGCTGGTGGGTGACTCCTCGGGACACGCTGTCACACTGCGCTGGGCAGTGTCCCCTCCTGGGGCGATGCGTCCGTGTGTCCGGGCTCTGCAGCGTGGGGCGCGTGGGAATGCTGCCAGCTGGAGCAGGAGGGGGCTGGCAGGGGTGGGAAGGGGCCGTGGTGTCGGGCTGGGATTTGGGAAGCCGGCCAGAAGTGCAAGAGGGGTGTGTGCTCGTCTGTGTGACCGTGCGTGTGTGTCTGCTCCCTGCCAGGGGCTGAGCCCCGATGGGGACGGCTCTGGCTTCACTGCCACCCTCCCTGACTGTGAGTGGGTGGCACGAGAGGTCGAAGCAGAGCTGCAGGGGGGTCAGGCTGCAGAAGGGCTTAGCCAGCAAACCCCTGATTGCTCTGACTCCATCGCTGCCAATCCAGGGCCAACGAGGAGATAGTGCAGAGCTGCAAACACACTCCTCCCCTATGGCAGGATTTCTGTCTCCCTCTGGATTCTTGAGCAGCACAGTCCCCCGGGAGGCTCTGGCAGAACGGCTGGGAGAATCCTTTCATTCAGGACACCCCAAGCTATGTCCTACTCCAGGGCACAGCCCCCACCTTCCCTGCCACAGCCCTTCCCTGGGTCGCCACAGACGGAGAAGAGAACCCAGCAGCTCTGCACACCCCAGCCTGGCAGCTCCCCTCTCCTCCGAGGTGTGGGTGCGTGGGGGGCACCTCCGGTTCAGTTGTGTTGTCCGGTCACCCCACGCCACCAGCAGCCCGGCAGCATTCCAGGCTGGCAGAACGGCAGCACGCGTCCTCTCCTCCTGCCCGCGGAGGTGCGGTACCCGGCAAGCCCTGAGCAGGACCCCGGGGCGTGTGGGGCGGGGGTCAGCCCTTCTGGCCGGGACGGTGGGTTACCAGCATCAGGCCAGGTTCTCAGCTGGTGCAGACTGGTGTTGCCTCCCTGATTTCCACCCAGGCCAGCAGAACTGGTCATTCACTCTCCCAGCACTGCGCCTGTCTCAGCAAGGATCTGGGGATGCTGGCAGGGTTTGGTGGGTTATTTAACGGGCACTGGGGCTGTTGCTTGCCACATGCAATGTGTTCCTGTTCTGGATCACAGAGATTGAGCTCTTTCCTATTTCCAGTGCAGCATCGTTGCTGTCCAACGGCTGCCCATGCTGCATGGCAGAGTGGGGTACCGGAGCTGAAGGGCATCTCTCAGGCTCCCATGGGAGCAGCAGGTGCTCAGCACCCATCTCCACCCATGTCCTGCCACCCCTGGGGGGCATCGCTCAAAGCTCCTGGCTTCACTCCAGGACCAGTGGCTTTGGTCCTGGTGTGTCCACCCTGTGGTCCTGGGTTCCCCGTCTCCAGCTAGGTCAGATGTTGGCGCTTTTCACCAGAGCCACCAGCTTTCTGTGACGGGATCAGGTTGGCGTGGGGTGAGAGACCCAGGGACATGCTGGTGGTGATCTGGGTGAGCAGGCAGGCACCAGTTCACCTGCTCTGAGGATATTCATGATGCTGTCAGGGAGGAGGCAGCAGCAGACAGAAAAATAAATACAGCCCGAAAGCAGGAGAGGTGAATACAGGGGAGCATAAGAATAGCTCTAGAGTAGAGTAAATAGAGTAAATCCTAACCCCCTGACCCTGACCCCTTGCCCCCAGTCCTGCACCACCTCCAGCTGTAGCCAGCAGCAGATGCCCAGGGAAAAAGCCACCAGAGCACAGGAGCAGGACAGTGACGGCTCCTCCTTGTCCTGCCCCATCTCTGCAGCCATGTGCCTGTGACACAGGACGAGAAAACATTAAAATGGGGCAAAATGCTCTCGCAGCCTCCAGCAGTCTGTAGCTCAGTGGCTGTGAATTTAAGTCTCTGCATTTAACACATGGCAGGGATGGTTGGATTTTTCTCCATTAAGTCTCCTTTTGGGGGGGGGAGCATCTCTTCACCGCCCCTTGCCCCACGCCGCAGCCCAACGGTGGGATGCAGCCCAACGCGACTGCCAATGGCTCCACATTTCCAGAGACTTGTTGTCATACACTTTTTTTAAAAATAATGAAATCCCCAAATAATAACAGCCACAGGGGGATACAGTGTTTTTTTTTCAAAGCAGCATCACTGCTGCATCCTGAAGCCAGGGCAGGTGTTTGCTCTGGCTCCGCAGCCCTCTGCCCTGTCCCAGGGTCTGGCGTGACCAGCGATGCTCCACGCTGCTGGTCCTGTCCCCACTTGCTGCTGTGGGCTGCCGGGGTTCCTAGGTGAGAAATGTGGGTGCTGTCCCTCCAAACCTGCCGCCTGCAGCCCTGCTGCCTTGCTCGTGCACAGGAACTGCCGGCTGCTGCCGAACCGCAGAGCACGCAGCACGGGGAAACGGACCAGGGGAGCACTCCAGGCTTCGTCCCTCTGTGACATCCCAGCCAGTGTCACCTCCCCTGGCACACCCGCAGTGGGCACGGTGGGAGATGGGTGAGCAAATACCTGCACACAGACTCCTGCTGGGGCTGGGGGGGGCAGACCTGTCCCCACCATGTCCCCAACACCCTCGCCACCCGACAGGGACCTGCTGTGATGCCAAGTGCCGCTCTTCCCCGCAGCTCAGCCCGGCAGCAGCCCGCCTTTCCCATATTTGTTTTTCTCCCCTTGAGAGCTATTCTTTCGCTCCCATATGCTGTAATAATTACAAGTGATAACTTAGCAGCTGCTCTGCTATTCTGGGCTCGGCAGAGCCACGCGCCTCCGCCTTCCCTCCCTCCCACGGCTCCAGGTCAGCGTCTTGGCTCTGGCACTCAGGGATTCCTGCAATTTCTGCCTCTCAGGAGGATCTGGACCCTTTTCCCCTCCGTCTTCATCTGTCTCCCGCCCTCCCCAGCATCACCAAGGGGGATGGGATGGCAGCATCCATCTGTTACCATGGAGCAAGCCGAGCCCATGAAGGGACGCGCCCTGCGTCCTGGGTGAGGGCGGGTGGAGAGGGGCCGAAAGGGATGGTCTCGTGCATTTGTTTCATTGTCGTGTGTGCGGTGTCGCTCGTGGGGTCTGCTTCAGGTGACAACCCCCACCCTTGCTCATAGCAGGCGGTACCTCCTCAGCCCTCACTGGACGAGGCGGTGGCCTGAGACCTGGTGTGGCAGATGCCACTGTCACAGCTCAGGGACCAAGTCCACACTGAGTCACAGAATCACAGAAGGGTTTGGGTTGGGAGGGACCTTTGAGATCGAGTGCCACCCCCTGCCGTGGGCAGGGTCACCTCCCACTAGCCCAGGTTGCCCAAAGCCTCATCCAGCCTGGCCTTGAGCATCCTTCAGATGCATGCAGCCCTGTCCCTCCTCCCGTGCAGGGGTGTTGGTGCAAGACTGATGGCATTTTAAAAAGCTGCTTGGGTTCAGCTTCTTTGGTAGCAGCCCAGTGCTGCAGGCTGCAGCCAGCTGAGCTAAAACCAGTACGGAGATGGAGAGCAGAGCTGAGCAGAGAGGGCACAGCGCTCTTTGGTGGAGAGCAATGGCAGCTGCCCAACCGGACTCGTGTAATTAAAGGTTGCATCTTGTGCTGGCCTGGGCTGACCCTGGGAGGCCTTTGCTGGGGAGGCTGCCATGGGCTGGATGTCCCCTTCCCTGTCCTGTGTCACATGCAGTTCCAGCTGTGCTGACACACACACACAGCCCCCAGCCCCCTGGGAGTGCCATGCGTCCCTGGGCACTGCACCGTGCCCATCCTGCCCTGGCAGGCTCCCAGGGAGGTGGCAGCCCCCTGAGCACCATCCCTGGGGTCCGGGGTAGGACCCAGCCCTCCTGCTGGGGGTGGGAAAGGGGTTTTTTCTCCCTTTACAAAATATTTTTTCCTGCAGTTTATCCTGTTGCTGAAAGCCCAGTGTGAACGTACAGCAGAGTGAGGTGTTCCTGCTCTGCACCCAAGGAGCGATGCAGCTCCGAGCATCCCAGCATCTCCCCAGTCAGCGAAGCTGGCCAGGCTGGGTGCACACCTTCAGCACAGGTGAACCTCCCCAGAAATGTGTCAGGACAGCCCGAGCTGTGGCGATGGTAGCAAGATGTGCAAACCCCTGCTTCGTGCCAGCTCGTCCAGCCCACGAAGGCTGTGCTCCGCTTCCTGATCCGTGCAGATCTGATCCCTGCCCAGTCCCGTGCGGGCTCCCACCAGCCCCTGCCCATCTTCCAGAGGCAGCGTTCCCAGCACTGCTGGTTTCGATGGGCTTGGGGCAGCAACGAAGCCCCGTGGGAACCTGAGGCAAGTGTCTGCAGTGTGGCCAACACCTGAATTTGTTTTTGGCGAGCTGGGGTGCAGGCAGGCTGCCTGTTCTTCCTCCCTCCTGTGTGACCGGCTTTACTGAGACAGCGAAATGCTGGGGGTTAAAGGTGAGATTTTACTTAAGGATGGGATTTGCCAGTGCCACCAGCCCACAGTGATCCTGGCTCCTCTCACCCTGCATGGAGATGTGTACCACAGCCGGTGACACGTCCCCCTGCCACCAGCCAGCCTGTCCTCGCGGGCAGCAGAGCCTGCGGAACGCCGGGGCTGAGCCTCCCTAAGGGACAGGGGTGGATGCTCATTCTTGTGGTCCTCCCAAAGTTATAAACAGGAATAAAAAGTGAGAGCATGCAAGGAGGTCCTTCCCAGGAATTTTGCTTCCCAGGCTGGGAATGCTGCTGCTGGCACCACTTGGCCGTGGGCAAGGTCGGGGTCCATGGCCAGAGCTTTTTTGCACATAGAGGCTTGTCACACAGCAGGGTGACCATGGAAATCTCACCCCTTTGCTCTGGGTCGGCCGCCAGGATGCTCTGTCTCGGATTGCTCTCCACCCAGAGGGCATCTGCAAGAGGCACGGTGCTGGTCTGAGCTTGCTTTGGTGCTTGGTAGCTCTGCAGGACCACCAGCACGAGCTGCAGTGCCAGTGCTGGTGGCACTGGAACGTGCTGGAGGACCACTTGCCGGGGGAGCGACACGTGCCTTGCTCACACCTCCCACGCGGGAGTAGGCAGCCCTGGGAGAGGCAGCTTGGAAAGCCGGGGCCACCTCGTGCGGAGAGCTGGCAGCTCCATCTGGCTCCGTTGCGGCGAAGCTCTCGGAGGAGCTGCCGCGGGCGGCGGGGCTGTGGGTGGTGCGTGGGGAGCGGGCGGGGAGGAGGAGCAGGTGGGGTACACATCCCCCACACCACCAAGTTTCTCTTGGGGGGTGTGAACCCTTGGTTAAAGCAACCAGACGGAGGGTTTAGGAGCCGTTGACAGGGCGTTGCTGATGCTCGGCTGGAGCGAAGGTGCTGCAGGGCTGCGGGTGGTCCGTACACGCTGGCCCGGGGCACACTGGGCTCCGTGCTGGGGAGCTGCAGCCCACAAGTGCTGCCAGCCGCCACGCGTGTCTGCCAGACGGCGAGGTCTCTTCGCGGATCTCCTCGTTTTCACAGGTCTCGCACTTTGCTTTGACTCTCCCAAAAGGCAGTGAAGTTTTTATCTTGAAGCTGGCAATGTGATAGCAGAGTTCTTATCAAAAGAGGGCAGCTGGAGCGTTTGTGAGGATAAGAACACCCGGGGTTAGCACCGTAGCCCTCGCTTCCCCAAGCCCAGGCTGGTTTGCAGCAGAATCACAGCCCTTATCTCCGGACAAGTTTTGCAGCAGCATACCTGCAGCCGTTGGGTTGCTGGTTCCTTCGTTTCAGTCTCTTTGATCATGTGCCACGATTAATCTGATCTCTGTGAGGCGGGATGAGTAGGAGTCAGAAGCGAAATTGTAGTTGTCTGTGCCGTTGGCGTGCGGGGATGGAGTGATTTTGCAGTCTCATCTCTGCACCAGTAGCTGGTAGCTGTAGGAAAAGCCTCCGTCGTGTTAACAGCTAACACCACTGCAAGGCTGGGGGACGCTGATAGAAACACTCGGACCCAGGTACTGTCCCTGGTCCTTGTCCATCCGCGTTTGCAGGGTGCAGCATCTCCATGCCACAAACCACTGTGGTCAGTGCCTGCAAACTGGCTGGTCAGTGACCTCCGAGCACAGAGACGAGTCCCTGCAGCCTCGCCGGTGTTTCCTCTCACCTGCCTCACTCCAGGCAGCTCATCCTCAGCCTTGCTTCGTTGCCTGAGTCAAGGAAAACATGAGTGTCCATGGGGCTGGGAGGAGGGGGGTGAGTGGAAGGGGACACGGCACTGCCCAGGCCCGCCCTGGCTCTGCTGGCACTTTTTCCATGCCAGATCCCACCAGTGCAGCACTGGCACTGGATTTTGCTATCCCGGCAGCTGGGACAGAGCTGTGTCCCCCTGTCTAGCCCAGTGTGCTTGCTGCAGCACAGAGCATTGCTCTCGTTCTGCCTGCACAAACCCCGGTCTCCGTCACAGCCCTTCTGTTTGAAATGTCTCCTCCTTCCCTTTGCTAGACAACACTGTCCCAGTTCCTGTACCAACCACCCCCTGGTCACTCTGCTCCCCATCTGGCTGCATGGCTCTCCTCAAGGGTGTCTCACCTCAGCCGAAAGCGTTACTAGCACAGAGCAGAGGTGACCACACAAGGGACTGTTCTACACCAGCCAACACGGCGTGATGGACCCATAGGATGGATTATCATCAAAAGCACCTTTTCTACAAAATCCTTCTTCTCCATCCTCCATTTACCCAACTGATTGTCCCATCTCACCGAACCCTCACTTTTGTTGAGTAACATTCAGAGGGGGGAGGTTTCCAGATTTTTTTCTCTGATTTCTCGAGACCATTTTGAACAGTAATCCCTCTCTTGGGTGTGCCGGCAATTCCTCCCGGTTGCTGTTCTCTCCAGACTGGAGGGGTTAACAGTTCTGGTCCCGCTCTGTTTTGACCTGAGCAACCACTAAACACACTCTGTGCGCTCCCTGTGCAGTGTTTCTCTACAATCAATCCCCACGCTTACCTGGGAGAATGTTTTATCCACAACAATGCCTAAACTCTTACTAACACCAGAACAGGTTGTCTCTGCCTTCCCCCTCTCCGCAGAGCCTGGCACGGCAGGAGGGGGTCGGATGGGTTTGACACAGCTCACCCTCACCAGTGGCGATGGCAGGGGATGGTTACACTTGCTCCACGCGCTGGAGCGAAGCGAGAATCGGGCAGATGTGAGCAATGGGGGCTGCTCTCCGTCCGATATTTCACTGCGTGGTCTCGGGTGTGTTGGGGAGAAGCCCAGTGTGCCAGCCCAGTGTGACCAGCCCTGCTGATGGTGCGTGATGATAACAAGATGTGCTGTGGGTTGCATCTCCCTGCAGCCTCCTGGGTGCTTCACTGCAACACCAGCACCCCTCAGCCAGGCAAACCTGGGGCGTAATCTCAAAAATAAGAGTGTCCCAGGGGAAGGGTTAGGCAAAGGCTGTCCTCGGTCTGGCTGCCCCTCTGGATTTGTCCCCCAGTCTCTACGGGGTGCCTCTTGCCAGTCTTCACGGCTGGTTATCCGTCACCTTCATCTCCCTCCCCCCCCGCCGGAGGCTGGCTCTTTGGGGAAAGCCTGCACGCTTCACCCCGGTGTGGCTTCCAGGTGCTCAGCCCTAGCTGTCAGCTCCTCAGAGTTCCCCCCTCGGAGCAGACTCGCTGTGCAAACCCGTTCCAGAAGGAAGCCCAGGGAAAAGGCTGAGAAGCCTAATCGAGCGCTCACTAAAATACCTTCAGAGCAGGACGGGCAGAGAGACCCTGTCTCCAGCTGGGACACCTGCCTGGCACCGGGAGAAAAACCCAAGAAGCAGAGGCGGCTGTTGGTGCAGGTTTGTGGGCAGGGGGCTGGTTCACAAGTCCCTGCAGCCCCACGGCTGGGCTCAGCCCTTCTCCGGGCTGTCCCTGCCTGCAGCCTGCCTGAAGGCTTGTGCAAGGAGCCGTGGGGCGATGGGCTGGCGCAGAGCCGTGCCCCCTCCCCTCTGGCACGGTGGGACATGCGTGCTGCCCCACGCCTGTGTCCTCCTGGGCTGGGGTGCACAAATACCCCAAACTGATGGTGGCTTCAGGAATGAAGCTTTATTGCCTTACGAGTGACGATGGTGACAATGCAGTGCTCAGCCAGGTGCAGTTTTGGGTCCGTATCTGCAGTGCACAGGATGAACTGCAGCACTGCGCCCATGCAAAACCCAAATACACACCTCTGCACTCCTGAACACGCTTTGCCAATGGATCCCCGCGGATCTGGGTCCCCTGCAGGGATGGTGGGGCAGACTCCCTCCCTGCCCATCCATAGGGAGTGAGTGATTCCCCTCCTGAGCCCCATCAGAGGACAGCAGGGGCCGGGGAGGTGGGCAGACTTTGAGACAGGAGGGTCAGGAGCCCAAAAGGGGCATTTCTCCGCTCCAGCGGTCGTGCTTCTGTTCTCAGCAGCGGGGCTGGAGGAACAGCTCGGATGTGTTATCGCTGTCCCCAAGTCCCCCTCGCAGACCCTGAGGGTTTCCTGGCTGCCCAGGGAAACTCACAGGTGTTTCTGTTCTGGTATAATTGTGACAGGCGATATAAAATCAGCTGAGAGCTGTACTGATGTTCTCATTTGGAACATAATGGACTGGTGGTCCCTTTAGTTTAATTAAGGATTTTTTTGATGAATTAGCAATTAACCTGAATTAAGAGTGTTTTTTTCAAATGAGAGTGTATGCAAAAAGACTTAACGTGGTTCCACTAATCTAAATTTGCAATCTTAATTATTTGGGATTCGTTTTCCAAGAGCACACATGACATTTTTATTGGTATAAATACCAGTGAGACATGTGGCAGGTGTTTAGAAAGTGAAATATTTTTGTCTTTTAAGGGATGCAATGCTTGATATAAACACATCTTTCAGGCATCTTGTACCAGCACTTCCTTCCCAGGCAAGAATAAGCCATGCTACTGTAAAGGATGCTGCTTTAATTCTACAGGGAGATACAGATATATATTTGTGAAAAAAAATGACTGGGAAAGTTGTTCCAGTTCAATTACTCCAATAGCTTTAAGGGCTTGAAGCAGTGTCCAGAAGGTGACTGCAGAAGCACCTGTGGTGGTTTATGATCTGTTTTTCCTCCCCTCTCCGAGCTGCTCGGTGCTCTCTGGAGCAGAGGCCGTGGGAGGGTTGGGGACCCTCTGCTCATCCCCACAGCACACTCAGCCAGGCTCAGCTGGGACAGCCACCGTCCCCTCTGATGTCCCCCCACTGCCCAGCTGGATCCCTTTAGGAACAGCCCCACAAGCCGCTTTTCTGAGCAGGGGAGCCCCCCCAGAGACCCCCATACAGTGCAGTTGCTGGGTCACTGCTTCAAAAGGTTCAGAGTAATTGTGTTCATCAAACTCTGCACTAAAGATCTCTAAGGTGCCAGGGTTTGCTCTGCTGTCCTCAACACTGTTGAGACTGGGGGGATTTGGGGGGGTTGGGTGCAGGGCAGGGCACCCCGCAGCCCTCTGCACGTGGGACCGGGGGATCAGCCCACTGGTGTTTGAGTTGTGGTACCACCCAGCTGATCAAACAGAAACCACTGCGCCACCGGGACGTCACCGTCCTGGCACATGCCACAAGGGTGACAAGGGGAGGGGTGGTGACCTTTGCTTTGGGGAGGAGGTACCCGAGCCCGGACCTCGGCTGTGCTTCTGCAATACCAGGAAACCTGCGGGTGGCTGAGTCAGTCTGGGAACAGCCCGCCCAGCATCACCCAAGGAGTGAGCTGCAGAGTCAGGAGCTGAAGCCGGCTTTTCTGCACACAGCTCCGGTGCTTGCAGACACTTGCAGATGCGTAGGAGTGAGCTTGTCCTGGGAAAGAGAGACCAGTGGACTTCAGACGGGAGGAGAGCCACGGTTTGCCGTTGCCACTGTGTCCTGCTGGCTTAGGGCAAAGCGTTGAAACCAAAGCCTTCAAACCCAAGGCAGCTGCTCTATGAGAAAGGGAAAGAGGCTGGGAAGAAAGGAGAACTGCCTTTTTAAAATGTTTGCTCTAGGTAAGCCCCCAGCCTCAGAATCTTGGGGCTGAAAGGCAGAAAGAAAGGGCTTGTTGACCTGGTGTTAACCTCCAGCTGTCAGCCCTTCAGCTCCCTGCTCCTCACATGTGCGCTTAACCCGGGAGGAAAGAAGTACAAAGCCTGTCCAGAGCCTGTGCCATCTCATTAACATTTGGCTTAAGCAAGATTTTTATTCTGCGCTGTGAATGCAGTGCTCCTGTTCCGATAGTGCTTTCCTCTGCCGTTGCCTCCCCGGGATGTCCTGGGGGTGCAGGGGTTTGTCACGGCTTCTGCAGCTCCGTGCTTAGGGGCTGAAGAGGGTTGCATGAGCTTGGAGATGGAGCTTCAACCTGATAAGAGATGGATGATCCTCTGCAGGCTTGGTGGGATTCCTCAGCGGAGGACCTCTGTTTCTGCAGAGTGTAACACATCACCCTTCAGCAGTAAGTCGGTTGAGGCTGCGTCTTGGTGTCGTTGATACAGGCCAGCAGTTGAGGACATGTGCTACAGGGAGAAATGACTGGCTGTCAGGCTTTCCCGGTGGTAAGCTGTGGGACAGCTCTGCTCCTGGGACACCTAATGGGACAAGACTGGGATCCGCGTGGCTGCTTGGCCATGAGGGAGGAGAAACTCCTGTACCAGGTTGGACTGGATGTCCCTTCCAACTCAAACTCTTCTGTGATTCCAGATCAGACAAAAGGTCTGAACCGCTGAGCACCCTAGGGAGCCTTCAGGGAGCAGCCTGTGCTTCCAAGGCCATTTGCTCATCACCCCCTCGATTCCCACCTCTTGTCATCTCCTCCAGGAGTGAGGTCCCCCTGGGAAGAGGGGCCTGTATGTCCCCTCACCATTCTCTAACACAGGTCAAGAGCACAGCTCCACAGGCTTCCCAAGCAGCCTCTGTCTGTATTTATTAATCCGGATGATTTTTTTCCCCCACCAACTTGCCCAGTCTCATCTTGAACCCATGCATAGGCTCACAACCAACAGCATCCTTGGGCAAGGAGTCCCTGGGGTCTGCCCCCGCCACATGAGGACCTGTGTGCTTTGAAACTGGCCCCAGGTTTTGCGCTGGTGTCGTGGGTTAAGTAGAAGAGAGTTAATTTTTTTTTCCTTCTCTTCATAAATAGCTAGCAAGAAGCTATGTTTTGGATTCCTGCTCAGGAGAAAGCTGATAAGAAGGAACGTTTATAGTTATTGCCAGGAGACTTTCAAGGACAAATACATTCAGCCTCTCTCCTCTCCACAGACAGAGCAGAGGGGAGAGACAGTCCGGCTTCTAGCCTGGGATTTGCTTTTAGGTTAAGATTGAGAGGCAGACTGACCAATTATTCCATCCCATGCACGTCATACCCAG
>VZTO01027865.1:13374-38594 GCA_013400615.1 Syrrhaptes paradoxus
TATAGTTATTAAATTGTCCTTATCTCAACCCACGAGTTTTTTTTTTTCCTTTACCCCAAAAACTAGGATACACATTTAGCAAAAGCCTCTTGGCTAGTCAACACTAGAGGATCTGCCAATCGGGCTGGTTCTGCCCAGTCAGAACCTTTTCAATTTACCTCTTTAATTCTCTCCCCTATTATCCAGTGGGGGCAGGGACTGTGTGAGCGGGTGTGTGTGGTTTGGCCCCCAGCCAAGGGCCAACCCGCCACAGCTGGGAATAGGCAGCAAGGCCCATCCCTACCAGCCTTCTTTGGGCCAGGCGTGATTTCTCAGCCCTCTACCGTAGCCTCTTCAGTCAGGTCTTTTCCAGCCTAAGGAGCCCTGGCACGCACAAGTCCTTGCTCGCAGGGAAGCTTCTCCAGACCTTTGATCCTCCTTCATGCCCTTCTGCGCGGTGCCCTGCTCTATTTGGGGTTGGAGGCTGCAAAGAGGTGCCTTTGGGCACAGGGCGGCACGGCAGCTTGGCAAGCGGGCCTGCCCCGCAGCGCCTGCTCCTTCCAGAAGCTGCTGGTTCTCAGCCGCAGGCGGCACCAGCTCCTGTGATCCCGTTCGCGTGAGTAAGTGGCACCGCGTACCATGCATAACCAGCTTGTTGCTTTTTTCTTTCATCCAGGACTCTTTCCGCTCTGAAGGGTAGAGGTGACCTCTGGGTGTTTTGATGAGCGTTGGGCTGTCTGCTGACCGCAAAGCCAGCCTCTCAGGGTTAAATCTGCTCGGTTTTCCTGCAGGGACCCCGTGGTGTGTGAGGGACCATGGACGGGAGCCTGGTGTTGCCCAGGAGCTGCAGGGAACACACAGTGCTGCACCAACTCCTGCCTTTGCCTTTTATCCCAGTAAAACGTATTTACAAGACAACAGAAAACCAAAGCAAACAAACAAACCTCACTGTGGTCAGTTCTCTCCTGGCTTGTTTCATGCTGATAAGTCAGTGGTGGACTCAACCTGGAACTTCAAACTCCTTTGAAGGCATTCAACCTGCTATAAAAGCAAGAACCAGCGGCACAGTTTGAGTCCCAAGATGAACTTTGCTGCAGGTGAGGCTATAAAGTGAATCTGTCTTGAGGAACAATAACTCTTAATTTTTTTTTTCTTCTTTTTTTTTCTTTTTTTTTTTGCTACAATTTTTCCTTCCTCTTGGCCTCACTGCAAATCTGCTCTCACCATTCAGGTCTAATCCTTTCTTTGGCAGCTAAAACTATTATCTGTATTGTTTCAGGGCTTGGCTTCTTCCTGTTAGATCTCCTAATTGGATTTTTACTCTCCAATCCATTTAGTCTCTTCTGTGCATTCAGTAAAATTCTTTAACCCTTTGGCACCCCTCCACCTCTCAAACTGGTTACCCTTGAAGTTTCTCCTCTCCCAGCGCCGCTCTGATTTATCTCTTCTCACTGATGTGCGTGAGTATGGCTTTCCTAAGCAAAGGCTGTCATCTCCAGTGTGGATAGTGTGCTCCGTCACCATCTCCTTTGCTCTTTGCAGGCTGCAAAACTCATAGAATCACAGAACGGTTTGGGTTGGAAAGGACCTTAAAGCCCATCCAGTGCCACCCCCTGCCATGGGCAGGGACACCTCCCACTAGCCCAGGTTGCCCAAAGCCTCATCCAGCCTGGCCTTGAACCCCTCCAGGGATGGGGCATCCACAGCTTCTCTGGGCACCCTGGGCCCCTGCCTCACCCCCCGCACAGGAAAACATTTCTTCCTCACATCTCATCTCCATCTCCCCTCTGTCAGCTTCAAACCATTCCCCCTTGTCCTGTCACTCGTTGGGTTTTAACCAAGAATGAGCAGAACCCACACCGCTCTGTGAAAGGCTGTCTGAGGTCACTCTAGGGCCAAAACAATCCAGAATTTATGACATTTTAGCTGTGGCTAGCAAAAGGCTGCTGCTTCATCCAGAGTTGGCTCCCACCTCAGAGGAGAGCCGAGTCCAGCAAGAGCAGCGTCAGCCCCATAGTTCTGGCTGTGTCTTAAGAGCATTGGAACTGCAAGAGATGATACAGCACCGGGGCTGTGTCTGCTGCTGGCTCTGCCGTGGCATCTGGGCTGACTGTGGGCAGGTCGCTCAGCCCGTCTGCTCCTCTGTATCCTCTTTGGAAAATGCAGATCATACACCGTGCTTTCCTCCACCTCCTCTTTGGTGTGCAGGCTCTGCAGGACAGGGTCTCGCCCATACAGTGCTTCCCGTACCAGGGTCAGGGTCTTCGCTGGAGGTTTTGAGCATGCCAGGAATGTCCAGTTGCATTGCAGGTGTTTTCTGTACAGCTGCAATGATCCCTGTCCTCTATACCAGTGATCTCTGTCCTCTCCTTGAGTAAATCGGTGCAAACCTGTGAAAACCCCGCTTTGATTTGCCCAGCTGGCAGGTACGCTCGGAGCTGTCCTGTGAGCATGGTGAGATGGTGATGGGGTCTGGCGTGGCGGGGACGTGGGTACCCCACATCCAAAGGAGGAGCTGCTGGGTTTCACAGCCTGAGCCGTGCAGCTCATCTCACGGGAGGAGGATGGAGCCGAGTTGATGGCATCACGCCGCTGCTCTGGATTTTCCGTCGGGCCGTGCGGTGATGCAGCGCTGGGATTTTCAAGCCGCTGGTGTTTTCACTTGCAACCTGTCTTTATTACAGCCCAGGGGGCAGTGAAGCAAGCTCTGCTCCAGGTCAGCCAACACCAGTGGTGGCAGAGGTGGTGGAAGAAGATCGCCACTTTGCTGAGGTGTAAGTACAAAGGGAGGAGAAAGGGGGAGAAGGGGTGTCAGCATCCCTTCCACCTGGCTGCTCAGCCCAGCTCCTGGTGCCCGGCTCTCGACAGACCCTGGCGGATCCGGTCCCTCTCCTCCTTCCATGCTGTTTTCCAGCCTTTTTACAACCTCAGTGCCTCTGTGTCTGCAGCGATGGGGTGCGTTGCCATGGTTAAAGCGATTATTCACAGCAGGGTTTGCACCATACCTGTGAGACAGCGAGATGCGGAGATGGAGGCGTGCAGGAATACGCGTGTTCACCCTCATGCCAGTTCCTACCGGGCAGGTGGAAAAACAAATCTGATGGGGGAGGAAAACCTGGAAGCAGGGGAATGGAAAGAGAGGGAGAGCACTGCCTTGGAGGAAAAGCCAAAAGTACGGGAAAGAAGAGATGATCAGCTGAGAGCAGGCGGTGTGGGGAGGGCAGAGGTGGGCAGAGGTTTGTTGGGGTTATTATTGGGCCGAGAAAATCCACAGCTCCAAGCTAAGTCTGTTCTAAGGGCACAGTGTCCATGTGGAAATGTGGGGGTCACGGCCCCCTCCCTGTACATTGTTCCCATGCTGGCAGTGCCAACACAACCTTCCTCCTCACCCCTGGCATTTTCCTGGGCGCTGGGTGCTCCAAGTGCTAAAGGGGCTTGCAGGTTTTCTTTTTTTCAGATGTTCTTGTCAAATATACATATATTCTTAATTTTACTTTGTTCTTATTCTTCTTTTATAGTATTATTTATTTGAGGTAAGGGGGAGGCATGGAATTGGGTCTTTGGCATGTTCCCATAGGGTATTCTTGTCCGGAGAAAAGTGACAGCAAAACCTTCAGCTTTTAGAATTTTAGGGGTTTTTTTGCTTTGGTGTATCAGGCCGAGGTAATTTTGTTGTTGTTACTTAGAAACTGATTCAGAATAATGGATCTGCTGGGAAAGATGGACCAAGTTCCTGAATTTTGTGGCTAATGTTATTACGCAAGTTTGAATGGATGGGAGGGTTCTGAATTGCTTCACTCAAACACGCGTTGAATGAGGAATTGACTCAGTCACTGCTGAGCCCTCTTTCAGCCCCTCCAGAATTTATTTATTTCCTTCCACCAGCTCTGGTGGTGGCTACCTGGGGATTTTGGGCAGCTCCCGAAGGAATAACCACTCGAAGGGCAATCACACTGTGCTGCTGCAGCCAGATATGGTCTTACCCCATCGATGTTGTGCACCGGTGCGAGACGGGTGGCTGTGGACGGGACGCCTGCACTGGTAACAGGCAGAGCAGGTCTTGCTTGGAGAAGCAAGAAGGGGGGAAACAGAGCCACTGGACCCTGGAAAAGACTACCTGCTTGCTGCCTCGGATGGCTGACTTGTGGAGTCCACTCTGCCCCACCACTGAGTTGGTTTAGCACATTTCCTTGCTTTCTTCTAGCCTTGCTGTATGGTGATGCTCATAGTAACCTGGTGGAGGAGGTTTCTGCGGAGATCCTCTTCAAAGGGTCTGTGGTCAGATGTCCCGTCTGGACAGATGGCCCTTGTCCAGCGACACAACAGTTTTTCTGACAGCTTGGCTGCAGAAGAGCTGTGCAAAAGGGGATACACCCTCCCTGTGCTGGCAGCAGCAGCATCTTCAGCTCTGGAAGGAGCTGGTGAGTGCTGGAGGAGGAGCTGGGCTCTCTCCAGATCCACCAGTGTTGTCCATGCTTGGACAAAAGGTGTGGGGTGGTCGGCAGTGGCTCCGAGCCTGGCTCCTAGCCCAGGTTCTCTGGAGTATTTTGATATCACATCCTTTTATTTTTCCTGAAGAAAAGATTTGTCTCCCATCTAACAGGAGGCACTTGACTGTGCCTGGTTGTACCTGGCTCCTGCCTACGCGGAGGAGGGAGATGGCACCTCCAGGGCTGAGTCAGATGCCTGAAAGAGAAGTCGCTCTCAAGTGTGTTTTTTCCATTGACTGAAAACCTCCTCAGGAGACTGGGACCCAAGCTCAGCTGCCTCTGTTAAAACCTGAGACAAGAGATGATGAGTCAGGGGGCTGGAAGATCACTGCTGGCTTGCGTGGGGATGGATGGGGAGAGAATAAAGAGGAACTCTTCTAAATCCTGTGTAAGAAGTGCAGAAATGGCTCTTTGTCCACCAGAGAAGTGCTGGTACAACCTCAGCTCAGTGTTTCCGACAGCCTCATCCCCAGCCCCACTGCTGGCCGGGGCTGGCCGTGTGCCGTTTGCATGGGTACGACATTGCGGCTCACCGCAGCGCGTTGCTACACCGCGGTGATGCCCAGCCAGCTCTTACTGCTCTGCAACTCCCTTCAGCCCTCGTCACCTGCTGTTAAAGGCACTCACAGGCCTGGCGGGGATGTCCCTTCCTCCACGCTGATGCGCACCTCCTCCTGTGCCTGTTCTCTTTGGGGAGACTTCCAGAAATGTTGTTTTCACGACGTGTGTGCGCCGGTGGGGCTGCAGCCCTGCCTGACAGCTGCCACCCTCCCCAAGCTTTGGAACTGGTACGATGGAGGGGGTGAAACCCATCCCGTTGATTTCTGTGATTGTCGTTCCCCTTCTCCTCCTGCATTGACTCCATAGAGAAATCTGGTATCTGAGCCAAACGAGGGCCGTGTCTAGCCACGGTCCTACCAGCACGGCTGAGGGCTGGTGCCAAGGGTGAGCTGAGCATCCTCAGAGCCACACGGACACGTCCCCGTGCGTTTCTCTGCTCCATAAAGTCACCACAAATTAACTGTAGGTGTGTCCTGAAAATGAATGAGCTAAAGTATTTTGCAGCCTCGCGTGGGCCATCTCCTGCAGCAAGTGTCCTTAACTCATCACACCTCGTTCATGAGGCGCTGTGTTGAGACCAAAGGGGAGGAAGGTCGTCTGTGTCCCGGTACCGTACTGGGAGCACAGAGGTCCACTGGGAAAAGGCTGCCACAGCACTCCTGCGGAGCGGAGCAGGGTGAGGAGCCAGCCGGGATTTGTTGGTTGTTTCCAGCACCAGGTGACAAGAAACCAGCCCGAGTGCCGGCCGCGGGAGTGGATTGCACCTCGGCAGCGTAGCTAATTAATAGAGTGGAATGGGTGTTTGGGAGCTGGTGTAATGGAGAGGTGAGTCAGGCACAACACAGCACGTAGCTGATCCTATGGTTCCTCCCTCCAGCATGCTCAGACCATGCTTTGGGTCTTCTTCTCTTGGGAGCGAGCAAAACCTCGCCTGTCTTCTGCTGGGGAGAATAAGTGACAGACAGCGAGGTTGGCAGAAACCAGGTACGCTTGTCCCAGAGGCTCAGCATCTGCTCGGGATGTGGAGGACATTGTCCTGCAGCTTCGTCCCACGAGCAGGAAGGAGATCCACATAGGTGCCTGGGTTGGAGGGTCTAAGGGGCTCAAGGGGAGGAGCCCTGCCAGATACCTGGGTCCCTTTGTCATCCCTGTTGCCCATCCCCTTGCCACTAACACCAAGGTGATGGTGGAGGCCTCTCTTCAGTATCTACCCGGGCACCTGCACCTACCCCAGCCTGGGCAGGAGCCTGGGGGGCCTGACCATCCCCAGCTGTGGGCAATCGAAGCGCACTGGCTCCCACCACCAGCACTGGAGGAACAGACGATGGCGGCTTCTTGCACTCAGGTGGGCACCTTGGTAGCAGCTGCGGGTGTGTGAGCAGGGACGCCAGCACCAAGGGTGCTCTGTCTGCATTGTGCACCCAAGTCCCTGTGCTGACGAGGTGCTTAGGGCTCTGGTTCTGGGCTCTTGTCCTGGTTTTGGCTGGGACAGAGTCAACTTTCTCCACAGCAGCTCATGAGAGGCTGTGTTGGGGTTTGTGCTGAGGAGAAGCTGATCACACACTGATGGGCAGAGCTGCTGCCAGGACAGTCAAGGACTTTCCAGCTTCTCTGCTGTGCCCGTGTCTGCAGGGGCAGGAGGAGCTGGGAGGGAGCACAGCCCCAGTGACCAGCCCAGGATTCAACCTCAGGTTTAGGATTGAGACCCAAGGTTGCCAATGATCTGTTCCATACCATGCACGGCATGCCCAGAATATAGACGAGGGTCTGTCCGGAAGGGCTCTCTCTTGCTCCAGGTTGTCTCCCTCTGGGTTGCCCCTCTTTCAGGGTCATCTCGGACTCTTGGACACTCGGGCTCTTATCTCCATTCCAGGATTGTGGTTTTGGGACTCTCCCTACTCTGGGATCATTAGCTGGGAACAGACTGAGCCTTGGTCATTGGGTGGTGAGCAGTGTCACTGTGTGTCGCTCATTTGTATGTGTTACTATTACTATTATTATTATTTCCAATATTATTGTAGTTTAGTTATTAAATAGCTCTTATCTGAACCCACAAGTCTCTTTTCCCTTCACCCCTCCAATTCTCTCCCCAGTCCCTGGGAGGGGGGAGGGCAAGCGAGCGGCTGTTGGGGGTTAGGCTACTAGCCAGGATCAAAACTACAACAGCTCTGTAGAGAACATCTTGCAGGGCCTGGCTGGGAGAAAAAATACCCTTGTGACCATGTCCGAGCCAGAAAGCATCCACAAAGCTGTGAGTCTGTGGGTCCGTGCCCATGCTGCTGGTCTGGGGCAGAGCTGGGCAGGTGGAAGTAGCCGCACGGGGTGCACGGGGGGCACCTGCCATTGCTGGGGCAGCGACATCACTCCCAGCAGAGGTGACCCGGGCACTGGCTCTGCTCGGGAAGGTGACCACCTGGGCTGGAGCTGGGAGGTGGAGACAGGACATGCAGAGGAGCCCGGGCTTTCAAACTGGGTTTTGGCAGTGGGAGGGGAGAGCTGCCTTCCCTTCTCTGGGGCTCGGTTGTTTCCCGCAGCCCAAGAGGCTCCAGCAAGCGGCAGGGGTGGGGGCAGAGCCCACCTGCACAAAGCAGCTCCCCACGGGCTGTGTGACCGCTGTGATGCTTTTTCGCTCAGATAAACGCCAGCGGCAGATGACGTGGGGCTGGTGCTCCCCAGCCCCAGGGCTGATTGGTCCCAGCTCGGGTTTGAACGCCGGGGTGTCCTGGCAACGCAGAGAAGAGGAGCCAGACTTTCCCGTCCCCCATTCTCCGCCGGGAGCCAGGGAAAGGCCGGACTGCAGAGCCAGGAGCAGCTGGCGGGACCATCGGCCTCCTCCTCCTCCTCCAGGTACCCCTGCGTGTCCCTGGCCATAGCCAGCCCTGGCTCTGTTGCTGGGATGAGTTTCTCCCCATTGGGTGCCAGGTGCTCCGTCGGCATTGCCTTTGTGCATCACTCGGCCGGCACCTGCGCTCCCACACAGACACAGGACAGAGGGGCTTGTTTTGGGGGTGGGGCAGGGAAATGGCTGCTTTTGGGGGGATCTTGAAAGTGGTCATTCAGTGGGGACGGTGGGAGGGATGCTCGGGGAGAGGCTGTGCGGGGAGAGGGGATCGCGGGGCACTCAGCTGTGTGGTCGGCGCTCCTGCCCCACGAGGCTGGAGCAGTGGATTTGGGGGAGGTTTGGGTTCACTGGTTAATCAAACTCCCCAGAGCCCTGCAGGGCACCCAGGGCTCGGAGCGGTGCTGGGAGAAGGTGGCTTTAAATCAAAACGAAAGAGCTTTTCCTGCTGACAGAGAGCTGCTGTCTTGCCTTGGTGCGACCCCTCTGTGTGCCACCCCCCGGAGCTGTGGGGATGGGGGGGATGGCCCCCCCAGCTCAGCTGTGTGTGGGTTTGGGGGGGGGTGCTGTAAAGAAGGGGCTTTTTCCCCCTCTGTGTTGATGGGAGCAGAGAGTGAGGAGCTGGGAGGGGGGGACGGTTGCCTGCGTGGAGGGTCAGCACTCAGCACGGCTCGTTTGGCACCCGCCAGCACTGGCAGAGCCACGTGTGTGAAACTGTGCCAGCCGTTCCCAACGGGGCAGAAACCCCCTCGCAGGGTACCCCCCGTCCTGGAGGAGCCTCCGGGCTCTGCGGCAGGTCGCGAGCTCGTGGAAGGGCTGGTGACCTGCACAGACCCAGCAGTGTGTGTCGGGAAGCGGTGGCACGGCTCAGAACTGCCTCGGTGCCACGAGCGGGGGACAGGGCGGGCTGGCCGTGACAAGACCTTCTGGTGCATGCCTTGTGCCATTTATCAGGGCACAGGGCTGGGGGCTGCCTGAACAAGCCTTTCCCTCAGACCTGGATCGGAATCGCAGAACGGTTTGAGTTGGAAGGGACCATGGAGGTCACCTGGTCCAACCCCCCGCAATAAGCAGGGAGCTGAAGAGAGACTTGGAGAGCCCTCCTGGCACCCTGCTTGGAGCAGAAGAGCAGTTCCTCAGCATCCCGGTGGCTGGGAAAGGCAGAGGGACATCGCAAAAGGAGCAGAGAGGGCTTTGTGATGGCGTGCCTGGCAGAGCTGGGGCAGGAGCGGAGGATGCTTGGGCTGAGGGGGTGTATTTTATTTACCCCGTCCCTGACACGTCCTTTGGAGGCTTTGTCCGGAGGTCCCTTGGGAGCACACCTGGCACAAGGCACACAATTCGGCAAAGTAGCTGCAGCCGTGCGGCTGTTTCCCTGCACCCCCAGACGGATCACAGCTGGGTCTGTCCCTGGGGCGGGGTGACGGGGCAGAAGAGCCATCCCAGACCACGTTCCATACAGAGGTGCAGGGACTTTGGGAGCAGGACATGGCAAAGGCTCCTCCAAAGGACTCCCCAGACCGATGGGTGCGATCACCGAGTACCCTGGTGATGGGAAGCAAGCTGCTGGTTATCGCTGACCTGGATTTGCGCTGGTGACCTGGAGGTGTAAAATCAGCATGGCCAGCCCGTCCTGGGGCTGGGGGGCGTTAGAAAAGGGGAAGGACCTGTTACCTAGATAATTTTGCACTGTTTAAATGGGAATATGTAGCACAAGTTAACAGTTAAAAAAAAAAAAAAAAGTCCTGCATCATGCAGTGTTGCCAAAGGAATCGGTTTTAAGGGGAGCCTTGCAGCAGTGTAGGCTTTGCACAGACGGCCCAGTTACTGGGTCTGTGAGAATGAATCAGTGATGCTTTTTGTATCTCAATAAAAGTCAAGGAAAAACATCTCTCCCATGTAGTTAGAGGTTTGACCTAGATGAACCTGGAAATTCAGAATCCCAAAGATGAATGAAATGAATTGGGTGTTTTAATTTGTTTTCAACAATCATGGTTTTAGAACCAGTTTTTAATGTTCAACAAATTGGGTGATGCTGCTCCTGCTTGGACCACCAGCTCTCCCTGCTCCAGTCGGGTCGAATGAGCCTTGTTCTCTGTAGGGTTGAGCCAAGTCCATTCTTCAGCCTTTATTAAACCCACAAACAGTAATGTCAGAGGAAAACATACCCACACCTTGCGGGCCATAAACAGGAATAAATTCGGCTCCACCTGGATCAGCCCAAGAGTTCTGTTGAGGCAGTTTATGAACTGGGAGCTGCAGCCCCAGCGATGCAGGACTTTCCCAGATAGTCATTAAATATCTTGTCTTTCCTGGTGTTTTACAGAATAACACTGCCTGTTGCTCTCCAACAGCCTCTGCTTTTCTTTGAGCAGGGTGGTATTTTATAACACCCCTCCTGCTCAGTTTGCCTGTTTGCAATGACCCCAGCGGGTGATCGGTGTGCGGCTGGGAGCAGATTCACTCCCAGATGTTTAATGATGATATTTACTGGTGGCGGTTGGAGCTGCCATTTCTGGGGCTGCAGTGATGATGAGGTGATTAGGGCGGGCTGACGGGACACCAGGCACTTGGGTAATTGCAATGAGCCCGTGAACTCCCAGGTAATTGCCCCTGACCGGGAGAGGTGTGTTGCCGTGACCGGCGCTTTACAGGCAAAGCTGTGAGGTATGCAAAGGACAGTCATTGACTCCGTACGACAGCGCTGAATCATGACCAGGAAATTATCCCTTCTCCTCACCAAGAAAAATAACACCTGCTCTGCTTTCTTACCTCTTGCTTTCTTAAAGAAGAGACACACAGTGAGGCTTGTGTGGCCGTCGGTCTGTGCCCCTCCCTTCTCTTCGTGCCCTTTAAACGCGGGTGAGAAGTAGCGATGCTCTGCTTCAGGACACCTACAGGTATCCCAGAAATGGTTCTTGAGGGGAGGAAAAAAAAAAGACAGACTCACCCATTGCCCCTGTGGAGGCCCGGCACAGACCCAGCCTCTGTCAGACACCAGAGAGTCCCCGTAGCAGTGACCCCGGCCAAGCCTACTCACCAGAGGGCTTCAGCACAAGCTCAGATCTTCTCCACGGACATGAGCCCCGAGCAATCCTGGTTCCTAGGAGAGCAGACATCATTAAGGAGCTTATTAAAGGGAGGCATTAATTTTACTTGTAATGAATGTGGGATCTGCAGGAGTTTGTGTGGTCACTTGCGAGAGTCCCGTTGGCCCTTGGGCAAGATTTCCCAAGTCCCAGCCATCTCCGGGCGCTTTTGGGCTCCTCGGGATATTACTCAGCCTGAGCGTATGCGGAGCTGGTCGTCCTCACCAAGCCCTTGCATCCGGGGCTGGCTCCAGCTCGGCATCACCCCAGCGCCCGCGGGCTCCAGCCTCGGCACTCTGTGCTTGTTCACCCTGCACAGCTGCCTGTGGAGAAGCCAAAATTGCTTTCTCCTCCCTGCTCATGGAGGAGAGAGCTGGAGACTCAGTTCCTATAATTGCCACCCTGTCCTACCCCAGAGAGGAACAATCCCCAAAGCAATCGTGGCACTAGAGTCGTCTGATGCCGCTGGAGTCTCCATCAGCAGGTCCTGGAGGGCTTTGGGAAAGATGCCGTCTGCATCACTTTGTTTTAGAGCTGGGGGGATGGAGGCAAAGCGGGGGGCAGAGCTTTGGCAACAGTGCCAGGAGCAGAGCAAACAGTGGGTGTAGGCAGGGGCTCTCCCAGCAGAGCCATGGGGCCAGTAGCATTGCTGTCACCTCACCCAAGGTGGTCTGGCACTGAGAACGCTTTGGTTGAGTGGCTCAGTATCTGCTAGAGCTCTTTCCTTTTGCCTCCTGACTAAGGGACAAAGACACAGAGTTTGTCTCTTCTCTCTGTTTTAATGAGCTTTCCTCTGTCTGGGTACTAAGAGAGAAAAATTGCAGCAAAACTGTCTTCAGTACAGGATTGTTCCAGCAATGGGGAGAAAATAAATAGTTTGTGGGCCCAGGACCACCAAGGAGAGGGGCTGCTCTTGACCCAACAATGGCTTGAGCACGTCAGAAGTGCCAAAGCCGTGGCAGGGTTATTACAAAACCTGGGCAGCTGTGCCAGGTGTTTCCAGGTACGGGCTGATACAAATGACGGTGCTGGTCCAAGCTGCTGTAGCTCCATCAGCATCCCTGGAGCTGCTCTACTGCTATGGTTAGTGATCCGAAAAGTGGTTTAAGCTGTTCGCGTCTCCCAGCTTGATCCAAGCACTGGCTCCTCCACCTTCTCCTTTGTTGGCGGATGCAGAGCCACTGGTCTGGCAGAAAAAAAAAACAAACCAAAACATTTTCTCCCCTGGGGTTTTTCTACCACTGGATCAGTCCTTGATCCAGTTTCCTGCACCAACATCAGTGCCGGCAGGACGAAGGGGACAGTGCAGGCTGTCGGGCCACCACTGCCTGCTTTGACCAGTTCAAAACATCAGCTGGGATGAGAGGCCGTGGATCCTTTCCCTTCTCTTTCCTGGGGTGCTTATAAGGGAAACATGTGCCGATCAGGGTTTTACTAACCATTTCCAGGTGTCTGAAGTTATTTAGTTTAACCACTGGTCCAGGACCCCTTAGTCCGGTGGCTGTGGCACAGGGGTGTCGAGCTGAAGCAAACCCCTTGAAATCTGCTCTCTGGTACCATGAGCACCAGGCTCCACGACATTGTTTTTGAACCTGAAGGTAGTGAGGTACCAGCAAAGATCAGAGCATGAGATTCAAAGGCAGGAGCTGCTGAGTGTTGATCCTGGATCTGCTGCTGACTCTTTTTGCCCCAGGGCAAATTATTTCGCTTTCCTTTGCCCCACTCCCCTCCCATCCCCTTCCCAAACCTCTGTCACATGAGGGTCGAGGAGATGCTTGCACAATGCCTGCCGGAGTGCTTTGAAGACAGAAGGTAGTTCGCACGGATGATGAGCTGTATGGGCAATATAAACAAACCCGGCTATACATCTCGCATGCCGAAGGAGGAGGAGGAGGGGTTACCTGGTGGGTGGCACCCATCTCCTAATTACAAGGCTCCTCTCCTGATCCCTGATCCCTTTGGTGTGAAGCATCCTCTTGGTGAAAAGTGGCTGACACAGTCACACCTGGGCAGAGGTGGGGGAGGAAAAACTTGTCACACGAGTGAACCGGAGTGGGTGGACACTTCCTTCAGGAGGAAGTGGGTGGGTGGTGGGTGCCAGCGGTGGGTTGGAGATGGTCTCCTGGAGCACCTCCAGACCTTCCAGTTCTGCTGTATCCCCTCTTGCTTCTTGTCTGGTGGATTTTCTAAATGATTGCTATATGGTCCGAATGGTCCCATAAAATCTAGGAAAGTTCTTCCCAGAGCTGCTCTTAGACCCCATTTATCCTCTCTGACACCTGCTTTTGGGGGAACCTCAGACATTTCAGTACTCTGTTGGTCCCACAGCAGTTTGTCACCTCACAGAGCATCACAGTCTCTACATGTAGGACTGAAGCAGTAAACTGGGTGTGCTCTGCTTTCTGAACCTTTGCAGCATCTCTGGGTCACACTTCTAATGTGTCTTCACAACAAAGGGAGTTAAAACTGGCTGGTGCGTGCGGATGTGCTGGGAAAAGTGAGATATCCGCATAATCACCTCCTGTTGGGGTGACAAGGGACACGGCAGATGCCATGAGGACTGACGGATCTTGCCTCATCCCTGGAGGGGTTCAAGGCCAGGCTGGATGAGGCTTTGGGCAACCTGGGCTAGTGGGAGGTGTCCCTGCCCATGGCAGGGGGTGGCACTGGATGGACTTTAAGGTCCTTTCCAACCCAAACCATTTGGGGATTTTATGATCTTCTGAGATCAGCCCCAGCCAGGGGTCTTGCTCCTCTTGCCCAGCACCCATGGCTCTCACCTCTGTTCTTGCATTTCACCCATGCTTATGACCGTGCCCTAGATCTGAGTTATTCCTGCAGGCGTAGCCCCCCCTGAGGAGCCCCTGGGGTACGTGTGCAGGTCTGGCCCCTTGTTTGGACCCGGCACGGTGGCAGTTTTCTGCACGCGCAGGGAAGGGCAGGCTGAGCAGCCCGGGACCAGGGAAAGCTGCTGCGATTCGCACCTCTGCCTTTGGGGCTTTGTAGCTTGGGCAAAAATCATCCAGGACCAGTTGTGTGAAGACAAGCGAGTACCTAAAAATGCAGGTTGATGTCTGCATGCTGTTTATTTTGCTTTTAAGCTGGCTCTGAGAATTCTGCTCTCTGTTTGGGAAACAGGCAGAACTCTCTTTTCTCTCTCCTTTTATTAGCCTTGTCCAGGCTGAGAGCTCCTGGGACAGGAGATGTCCCTGTGTGTGTGCAGATGCATGTTTCAGTCTCTGATCTCAGCTGCACAAAACCAGCTCTGGAGTGGAGCCGCCCGAGATGCTCTTTTAGCCTGGCAGAGCTGGGTGCACTGCGGGTATTTTTTCTGCCCTGAGTGTTTGATTTCCGTGGCACTATGGGGAGAGGGGGATATCTGCACCACCTGGGTGTTCCACCATCGCCTGCCCGGGCCGAGCAGCACCTGTTTGCAACCCGTGCTTCACCCTGGAAGCCCCTGAGGGGTGCCAAGTCATCTGCTGCCTGGTTTCTCTCCCAGTCTTTATTTAACAGCCTGGGAGGTTGTTGCCCCCACCCATCACGCTTGCCAGACAGATGTTAGAGACGGTGACGGATATGTCTGCTTCCAGATTAAAAAGATGTTTAAATGCATCCCCAGCCAGCTGTGGCCCTCTGCTCTGTTAGCTTTCAAGTGCTCTTTAAGAAATCCTCTTTTTCTAACTCAGCCCTCCCCTTCCCTCCAGTCTTCTCCGGCTGGTTTCTGGCAGAGCCCCAGCAGCAGCCCCTGAGCCGCACGGCATGTGCAGTGGGAAGGGCTCGGGCTGGCTGGGATGCCTTTGCAGGGAGCTCAGGTGCTGTACACACGACAGTCGGGAGGAGAAGACACCTCCGGATGGAAGATCTCCTCCTTCTTCTCCCCCCTTTTTCCTCCAGGACCCAGCAGCTGTGTCAGTGTCACTGGGCGGCGTGGGGACCGGGAGGAGATGGAGCCTCGCAGCATCCAGCCAAAGCCTCGCCGTGCTCTCAGGTGCCTGTTGCAGGCGCCTATTCCTGTGTCCTGGTTACAGGGGGAGAAAAAGAGCTGCACAGGGAGGACACCGCAGGACAACTCCTTCAGGGGCAGGGAGGATGTCTTTCCCCTGTGTGGTGGCATTTCTATAGCAGCGTGCCCTGCCCCGATGGCTCTGCATGGGCAAGCTCGTGCTTGGTGGGGATTTTTCTGCCTTTCCTGAGAGCTGGTCTCCCACGGGCTGCCTCTCCAGGGCTTTTCATCCTGCCAGAGGCTGTGTCAGCACAGGCTGTGGTGCAGGTCTCGCTCTGTCCCACCAGCAAGGAGGGGCTGGTCCCTGCAGTCCATTGAAGGTTGGTGGGCTGCACTTTTGCTGAGGCAGATTGAAAAGTCTGGGAACAACAGTACTTAAAAAATACCTCCTCCCTCGATAGGAAATCTGGGTGAGAAATCCTGGCTCGGGGCTGATGTTGTGTTGGGACAGGGCTGCTGGGGTGGTGGCACCACGGGGAGATGGCTGTGCCTGCGGTACTGGTGATGGAGGGGAAATCATCCACCCTGAACGGGAACATATAAATCACATGTGTTCAATAGATAGATGAAGTGTTACTTCTCGCAGCACTGTAAATTAAGCTATTTCTCCCCACCTCCTCCCAGATTTTACCAGCCTGGACTGGAATTTTCTGTGCAATATAGTTTTTTCCCTACTAAGACTTGAAGGAATTGTATTTTCAAGCAGCCAGTGACTTCTTTTTTCTAAGAATCTGAGTTTTCCCCTGAAGTCAGCTCAGAGCACCTGTCTCTTGGAAAAGCAGGCCCCTTTAAGATATCTCAGGCTGCTTTGAATCACTAATTGCTTCTGAATAGGCAGGCCAAACGTTTTATCACTTCCAGCTCCCATAGCAATGCAAATCCATACAGCTGGGAAACCTCTTTCCATGCATGGGGGTGATGGGTATAGATAAGGATTAAAAATGGAAACAAATTCAGCCCGGGGGTCCTCTTTGTTCCTCCCTGCCCTGGGTGGTGTTGCCAGGGCTACGTTTGTTCCCCTACATCTTTTTTGGATGCAATCCAGCGCCCCGTGAATGCAAAGGCAAGAGGTGCAGTGGCTGGAGAGGGCTGGATGAGGCCCTAGGTCCAGACGTATTTCATCACCCTGCCAGGCTCTGCATTGTCTGCTCTGGTTTCACAAAGGTGGTGTTTTCTAAAACTCCCCCTTGTTGAGGGTGACCTGCTCTGGGCTTCGTCCTGTCTAAAGTTTCTGGCTGTTCGGTTGTTTTCTGCTTTCTCTGAACGCCAGCCAGGCGTGTTTCCCATGGCTGGTGGGAAAAGGGGCGATGCTTGGGAGGAAAAGCGAGTCCCACCAGGGAGCTGGTTGGAGGTGGCAGCATCGGCCATGGCGTGTCCTTCTCGGGTCTGTTGTGTGTGGTTTTGGGGCTCTGCTGGTTCATACAAGGTCCGGGACATGAGCCTCATCAGTGCTGGTTGCCCCAGACTCCTCGGACTAACCCACGGCCTGAAGGCAAAGCTTGACTACTGAGAGATGGAAAATCTTGGCGAGCAGGGGCAGCCTAAATCTTCCTTTTTGCTTAGATCACCTATTATTAGAACTACCTGCCGTGTGCTGAGTGCGGTCACACTCAGAAATTGCCAAGAGCTCAGCGTTGCGGAAGCGAAAGCCAATTTACCGACTTTGTGATGGGAAGGAAGATACATGCTGAATGTGCATCTGTCGGATAATGGTTCTATTTCAGGCCTGCTGCTAACATACCGACGGAGAAGGAACGTTGTTTGCACGATTTACGTAGCTACTAGAAAACCTTGGGTTAAGGAGACAGTGACACTTTGTAGGCATCGGGTACTATTTATTCATAACACAGTAAGTAATAAAATCTGTTTTCTCTTTGGCTTTCCAAGTGAATTCCAGTCTACTGGGATACATTACCTGACCTACTCAAGTCCTTTGGACGTGGAGAGTAAATAAAGTGTCCTGACAAATAATATCTCCATATAAAATCAATAGCTAATAAGAAATTAGTCCCTTGAACATAGAACAATTTATCTTCAAATTAAAAGAAAATTTTAAAGATTTTGTAAAGAGGAAAAATAAATCTCTGCTCCTCTTTCTTTAGGTGTTGCTCTCTGTTCCAGGTGCATGTAGGACCCACTTAGGACTTGAAATAACTAAGGATAACTATTGTTATCTTCCTTGTACTTACACAAGAGGCAGGTGCTTGGGTGCTTTCCCACCAGACTGGGATTTCCAGGGAGGCACAGATGGACTGAGGGGATGTGCCAGCCCCCCCTGGAGCTACCTGGAGCAATTTTAGGCCTCTGTTCATCCCTGTTCACCAAAGAGCTCTGACTCCACGGGACTGAAACCTGCAGGATTTAAATCCTGCGGTGGTTTAAGTCTTTAGTGATGGGTTCCAGCCCAGGTTGAACTAACTTGCTGAACTGGGGTCTTCATACATAACCCTGGTCTTCCTAGCTGGGAAAAAAATAAAATAAAGGGAAGAGAAAAAAGAGAAAAGGAGATGGTTTTGAGTATTAAAATAATACAGGGCAATTAGAAACTAGAGAATTTGCCTGTCCTTTGTAGGCTTGTGTCTTGGATGCCCAAGTCAGTACCCAAAGCAATTCAGGCTTGGGACCCTCCTCGTTCCTGCCCAAGGTCCCTCCTCGTTCCTGCCCAAGGTCCCCCCTTGGGTACCGCCAAGAGGTGGTGCAGGACCGTGCCGTGCTCTGACACCTCCACCAGCACCCACAGCAGAGCGGGGCCGCGGGGGAGGACCTCCAGTTGTGGTGGTGGGAGAGGACTGGGGCTGGCGATGTGGGGCTGGCGATGTGTAACGCGGGGGTTTGGAGAGCACGGGGTGGCAGGTGGCTTCTGCCGGAAAAGCAGTTCAGGAGTAATGGGAACAGCCCAGGCAGAGAGCAGGGAAAGGTGTCCCCAAGGGGGGAAGCTGCGCTCCTCCCCAGGCTCGGGTGCCCTCCCAGTGCGAAACTGGGAGCCCAGGCAGGGAAGGAGGGGGAAAAGCTGCAGCAAGAACTGGAAAAACCTGCTCCCGCCAGCCCAGGATTCACATTACTCACGCTGGTTTAAAACAGGTCACGTTCGCTCTGGTTTCAAGGCAGAGATGGCCAAGCTGCCTCAAGACTCTTCCCAGTCCAGCTTGGAGCAGGTCTGAGCTCCTGCGGGTCTGTTTGCTGTGACACTGCCCCTCACTCTCCCGACCCATCGCCAGCACGGGTCTTACTGGTGGTTTCAGTCTTTCCAAGCACAGGCTGGGGCAGGGCCACGCACACCGGCATGTTCCCTGCCCAGCTGCAGGTGGTGACCATGAGTGGTGGGATCACATACGGGCAGTGGGGTCACATCTGGGGGCCTGCACCTCCTGACCTGCAGCAGGCTTTGGAGAAGCTCGCCCAGAGCTGTTGCTGGTTGAAGCTGGATGGGAGTCAGCTTCTGGGAGTGCTCCCCATTGCAAATGAAGAGTCTGCTGCTTCCCCTAGACACCATGGCAGGGGAGAAGCTCACAGCAGTGGTGCCAGTCGGAGCTGTCCCGCTGCAGGTGTCACCCGCACTGACATCAGGGCTGGTGGCACCATGCATCTCCTGCCCACCAGGAGCCGGGCCAGATGGGTCAGCCCCATGGGATTTATTGGGGTGCTGTAGTCAACTGGCTGTGAGCGGCGGGGAGGAAGGAGGAAAAAAGGAGCTAAAAGAGCTGGAAATCAGGCTGTCCAAGGCTAGTGGCTGTATCTGCTTCTCAGGCAGCAATAACAATAATTTGCCTTTGAATCGCGGTAATTCCTCATAACGCCTCGCACCTATCTCGTGAACCCCTGCTGCTTATCTCACCCCTCTCCTTCGGGTACCTGAAAGCACTTCACAAACACTAATTACTGATTCCTCCACACCCCTGCGAGCACAGTAAACATTATCCCCGGTTTGCAGCAGGGAGGCTGAGCTCACCCGAGGAGATAATAGCCCAGCAGGGGTGCAGGAGCCTCTTTGCCACAAGCACCTTTCCGCAGAGGGCTCTGCAGCGGTGGCGTTGGGGACATAACCCGGGGTCATTCAGACCCTCGGACACAGACGTTTCTGTGCTTACCACCCTTGCCAGGCAGCAGGAAAGGTGCCGAAAGTGTGAGGGATGCTCCTGCCTTGGGTCTGTCTGCAGCACAGTGCTCGTCACCATCTCACCACCTTCAAACCTCCATCACAGGGACCAGGCACCTGCCGGCGTGAAGCACCTGTCATTAGTCACAGCAGGACTCTCTTAATGACAACATTAATGGCCCCAACCTATTGGTGTGAATGTGGTCAGTCCCACATGTCTAGGGACTGGCAGTTTGGAAACTCTTCCTCTCCTGCCTTCTCACACCTCACTTTCCATCCTAACCTACCGCTCTGGCACCAGGACGAGCTGGTGGCACTTGTGCACAACAGAAAGCACTGACCCCCGTCCTGGCTTGGGAATCAACTTCCATGGGTAAATATCCAAGATACAACAGAAATGAGTTTGGCCATCCATCTCCAGCCTCTTGGTTGGGGATGTGACACACGGAGTGGCAGCTGGAAACAAGATGCTTGAAGTTAAACCTGTGCTCAAGGGCTTTGGTGGGTCTTGGTCCTTGAGGAAGAGGTAATCTGGCACCTTGGCTGTGGGGTGTGACAAAGATGGAAATTTAGGGGACAGGTCGAGGGACGTGATTCTCCCCCTCTACTCTGCTCTCGTGAGACCCCCCCTGCGGTGCTGCCCCCAGCTCTGGGGTCCCCAGCACAGGACAGACACGGAGCTGCTGGAGCGGGGCCAGAGGAGCCCCGGAGATGGTCCGAGGCTGGAGCAGCTCCCGTGCGAGGACAGGCTGAGAGAGTTGGGGGTGTGCAGCCTGGAGAAGAGAAGGCTCNGTCCCTGCCCATGGCAGGGGGTGGGACTCTATGATCTCAGAGGTCCCTTCCCCAACCCAAACCAGTCTGTGATTCTGTGATTCTGTGATTTTATGAATGTCCTCTGAAAATAATGAGCCATGGCAGCGTAGGAGAGGATGAGACACCAAAGGTCTGTGTGAGGCCGGTAGCAGCCTGATGGGAGGGAGTTTTTGGTTGGGTTTTTTTTTTTTTTTCAGAAACCAACCGTTGACTTTTGGAAGCCAAATGGATGGCAGCATCAGAGCAGGAGGAGGATTGTGTTTCACAGACAGGTCACGGTGGATTAAATGTAAATGAATCTGCAGCTTGATGGACAAATGGGATGAGTGCCCGGATGCCCAGCTCCTGGTGGGGGATGGATTATCAATGAGTGCTGATGCGTTTGCACGCCAGGAGGGAATGAATGGCAAGGAAGGGAGGTTTCCAGCATTGCCCGGCCTGTGGCACCATGAGAAAGAGACATCTCCAGGCTCAAAGAAGAGGGGTCAAACCTAGATAAACATCGGCTTGGTTCCCCATCAGAGAGTCACTGAGGCATGAAGCAAAACTTTAACAGCTGCAAATCTGCTTTTGAACCTCCAAGAAAAAAGGGGGGTCAGGAGGTCAAAACTTTCAATGCCTCTGGGAAGGAGCGGACTTTTCCCGGCAAGCCTTTGAAAAACCTGAACTAAATTAGCATGACCGCACTGCTAAACGCTTGGGAAACCCCAACGGCTCAGGTCGCAGGCTTCCCCAGCAATGGAGAGGCAGAAACCTGCTGCATTCCCATACTCAGCAGCCATAATTAATGGGGCTATTTCCTAGGCGAAAGGCAGATCTTGAGAATCCTACCCAGCACCGGGATGGGAAATAAGAGCTTGCGGGATGCACCCTGGGCATCCTTCCTCCTCCAACAGCGTTGCTCTTTCCCCTTTCTATTTCTCCCGTCCATTTTGTCTCTCTTCACTTCCATCCGCTGTTGTTCTGGCTGTTTCTTCCTCCCCTGTTCCCAGTGTCGTGTATCTCAACTTGCTGTTGAAGTGGGGAGTGGTGGTGATGCTGTAATGACCCAGCCACACTCTCCCCTGGGGACACTGGACAGGAGCGCAGGAGCTCCAACCTAATTACGTTCCTTTTTTTTCTACTTTTTATTGCAAAAGGGTAAGCAAGACCCCTGTTCCACATTTTGAGTTATTCGCTTCCATTTTGGAGGAGATTTTGCCAGTTTGGACCTTTTACAGGAGTCATTCTAGCAAAGAGCAGGCAACAGGTTTCTGGAGGATGTAGGGACCTGAAATTTCTGTCTCTGAACCCATCACAGGTCTCTGCAACGCTGCCTTTCCACTTGGCTCCCGTTCATCTACAGCACGAGTTTCCTGGGCACCATTTTTCATGAGACCCTTTTGCGGGTCATCTCCCCCCACGGCTCCCAGCGCTGGAGGTGTGGAAAGCAGAGAGGCATGTGCAGGCGCTGCAGCTGCGGGCAGCGTTTTCGGAAAAGTGCCGTGTGCCTACAAGGTGCAGTGCAAATCCGTAAGAAGACCAACATAGCCAAAAAGTTTCCCGTCTGGGGCCACAATCCTGCTAGCGGCTGCTGAGCATCCTCATTCCTGTTGCAGCCACAGGAGACAAGTGCTCAGGAACTTTTGCAGGTTAGTAGAATGAATATTTCATGGAATAAAGCAGGAGGACAGGAAATATATCCAGTTTTAGGGGCTGGAAGGCCTGCCCTCAGAGGAGAATGGCTAGTCTTCCCACCCAGACCCAGGTCTTCCCACCCAGACCCAGGTCTTCCACCAGACCCAGGTCTCTCCTCCCTGCGAGCCCTACCCCGACCAGGGCTGCGGGCAGGAACAGCAGGGTGCAGTCCATGGCAAGCTGGCAGTCAGCTGCAGAGGCTCTGCGGTGCTGAGCACCGATTTGGCTTTCCTGTGATGCTGAAGCATCTTTTCTTTCTCATGTCTCTTGTTGTCCTAGAAACAGAGGAGAAAATTCTTCCAGACAAGCCCTTTTGTTGCACTCGAGGCAGAATCTTCCGTCTCTTTGCAAAACAGTGTATGGTTGCATAACAAAACCCTTGCCAGTAAAGCAATGGTGGGTTCAAAACCTTCCCAAGAAACCTGGAAAAGCTTCACACCCACCAAACTTTCCCAAAGTCCTAAGAGTGCTGAAAGGGTCAACAGGCACTTCGCAACCCTGCTACAAGCATATGCTGAGCAACAGGAGGCAGTACTCCCTTATGTATACTATATATATATAAATATTTTTCATTCTGTATTTATATATTTGTAATTATATATATTATATATATTTTTAAATATATAGATATGTAGGTCCTCACTTCTGACTTTGGATTACAACTTTTGAGGTAGGGGGGGTCTGCTGGAAGAGAAAGTCAACATGCCCTGTGGTACCAGCCCCTTTTCTCTCCCAGTGTCAGGGTTCCCCTGGAAATGATGGGATTTGGGGGACAGTTGTCTTTTTTTTTTGTGAGGAGAGTTCATCTTCTGGGGAATATGTGCCCTTCGGTGTGCTGAGCCAGGCGAGGGATACCTGGGGTAATTTCTCTATGGCACACGAGATGTCGTGGCTGCGTCAGAAAGGATGGTGACTGACACATTTCCAGAGGGTCCCGGGGTCTGGAGGTGCATTCCCAAGGTCTCAAGGGGTCTGTGGCAAGGGGAGAAGGAGAGAAAAGCACCATGGGGACCATTCAGCCTTGTTCCCCAGAGGAAGGGGACTGCGACTCTTCCCCCCATCAGTGCCTGGTGGGAGATGGCGAGATAACAGATGACCTTCAGGTTGGCAAGAAGATTTGATACCTGCGGTGCTGACTGCATCCAGATCCTGTGAAGACCAGTGGAGGTGGGGCACCTCTGAACATCTGACTTCTCACTCTTTCGTTTTGGAGATGGGCCTGAAAAAGAAACTTTCCTCTACTCTCCCTTCCCAACAGCACAAAGCCTAAACCAAACAGCTCTGCAGGTTCTGGCACCTCAAATCCCAGTTCCCCATCATCCCCCATGCTTGGGTGGCAACCTCAGTGGAGATGTGCTCTGTTAGGAGAGGCTGTAGCTGGTCGCCAGGTGATGACCTGCTAGCACACGGGATATGCATTCACGAGGGTTGTTTTTTTTTTTTTGTACAAACATATTCTGTGTCTTAAGAAGCCTCGGAACAAGGAGTCTTCTTGTTACACTCCTGAGCACATGAGCAGGACAGCATCATCTTCTGTGGGGAAACTCATGGGATTAGGATCTCACCTGCAATAGGAAGGCTGCTGGAGAGACCCAAGGACCTACTTGGTTATAATCCAGCCGCTCAAGGTGCGGAGATAGCTCTGCCCTCCTCCCAAAAGCAGCCTGGCTGCTCGGTGTTCAACAAGCATGCAACTTCCCAAAACTAAGACACATCTTTGGAAAACCCAGTGAGGAACCAGTGAGCACAAATCTGGATCAACTCAGTCGCTGTTCCTGGGTCAGTCCCTGAAGACAGCCTTGGCACCACAGGAGCTTCTGATCTTCTGGAATAAATCTGGAGGGGGACTGAGACACTGCAAGGGCTGGAGGAGGTGGTCTGGAAGAGCTCCCCAGTATGAAACTATGGACACCACCATCTGTCTTGGCTGATGGAGGGCATGGAGAACTCTTTGTAGGGTGGGGGATCAGGGAATCATAGAGACGAGCAGGTGCAGAGTTAAAAGTTTATTTTTCGCAGTAAGAGCTTTATCTTTACAAGTGAATAGAGATTCCCAGTCTTACAGGCTGCTAAAGGTAGAAAGATTTAAAACTCAAAATCTCTTTATTAAAAGAAAGACAACCATCCTCGCTAGTGGCAAATGAGCCTCTGCTTCGTTTATGTCCCATGAGGATCTCAGAAGAGTACCCAAGCTAATAAATAAGATATGTATCTCCTGAGAACAGCTTTTGTTGTTTTCTTATCCAGATCTTTGCTCCTCCTGTGCTGTAAGGTCTCCAGGGCATGGCCCATGTTCCAGAGCCCCAGCTGTATTATCTGATTCTGGGAGTTCATAATTATGAGGAATATGTCAGAACAACAGAAAACATCGTTTAAAAACCCAATTAAAGCTGCCGAATGACAGCTACATACTCGTGTGTTGCATCACATCCTGATCCCAGCAGCTTGGATGCAGAGGAGCGAGTAGTTAAGAACATTGTGCACCTGGCGAGGTCCACACGAGATGAGGATTTTTCTGACTGTCAGTAAAAATTAACACACGTGGTGACAGAGCAGCAGCCCTGAGCTCCGTTGTAGAGCAGCCACCTGGGGACCCATGGTCTGATGGGTGGGTTGTCCTTTCTCATGGGTGGTAGGACACATCACAAGAGCTTCTGGACAGAAGTATAAAGATAACCCTGTGTCTGCCCCGCTGCAGGGGATGCTTGGCGCTGGGGTTGCAACAGCACGGGCATGCCCAGAGCACACCCACCAGTGGAGGCCACCAGGATGGGCCACCAAGGCTGGTGCCACCACAGCTGTCCCCATGGCTTGGCAGGACACAGAGGAAGGGCTCCAGCGCTAGGCAGGGGCAGCTTTCAGGTGGTGCTTTGGGAGCTGGGATGGGAAAAGCAGGCAGAGGGAGGAGGTGAGGAGTTTCCAAAGCCTCCAGTGGGGCAGCAGGCACCTGCTTCTTCCCAAACCAGCCGAACCTGTCTCGCTCCCGTTGCCTCGCTGCGGTTTTGGGGTGTTCGGAGCCCCAGGCCTGCTGCTGGGCACGGGGCGTGGGGGCTGTGCCCACCTCCTGGGCCAGGCTGGGGTCTTCCCCTCCAAAAAGGGGATGTTTTGTCCCCCGCCTGGGGACCTGCTGGAGCAGGGGGGTCTGGGGGAGCTGTCGGAGGGGCACCAGCTCTTGGGTCTGGCTGAGCGCTTCCAGCTGCGAATGTGCCCCCCACACGGCCTGCGGTGGGTGCGGGAGCATGTGAGCATGTGTGGGTTTTGTTGTGGGTTGTTGGGTTTTTTTAAAAAAAGATAATTTAAGACTTATTTAAAAAAACATTATAATGATTTCAGACTTTTTTTTAAAGACAGAATTAAAGACCTTTTTTCTAAAATAAAAGGAGAATTTAATCCTTTTTTTTAAAGGATTTTTAACAGTGGGGATTTTAACAGTGGATTTAAAAGTTATTCTTAAAAAAAAAAGAATTTAATCCTTTTTTTTTAAAGGATAATTTTTTTTCAAAAAACAGGAGGATTTAAGACTTTGTAAGGGTTTTTTAAAGAAGAATTTGAGACTTTTTTTAAAAAGGAGAATGTGGGACTCCTCCGCCCAGCGAACCAAGGGGCCGGTCCGGCTGCGGGGCGTTCCGCCGGGGAGGGGGCGGAGCTCACCTGGCGGGGGGCGGGGCTG
>VZTO01027865.1:47719-64604 GCA_013400615.1 Syrrhaptes paradoxus
ATTTTCAGGGCTTCCTGTCAGGCACACAGAGAGGCAGGGAGGTGGACAGAGCATGATGGGTGGATGCAGGAGCTGTTGTGGCAACCCCTAAATAAGCTGCTGGGGTGTGAATTAGAGCCCTGTGCCTGCTGCTTCCTTGCTCCCGGGTGCTTGCAGCCACTTTGCACAAGAGCTGGTCGCTCTGATAGGCCTGGGGGGTGAGTAATGTGTGCACACCCTCTCTGGGACGGCGCAGAAGGATGAAGAGCCTTTCTGGGCCATGACTGCTCTGGCAGGACTCGTTTGTCACCTCTTGAGCTCATTTAACCCCTGTCAGCTCTTTGTACCGGGATGAAATAACCCATTTGCTGCCCCAGGCTGGAGCCCTGCACCTGTGTCCTGCCTGCACACCGATGTCCCCGATGCTGCAGGACAGGACAGTGACCTCTTTGGTAGGTGGCCATCTTGGTTGCTTTGCACCAGGCCATGAGATGGTGTCCTGTCAGGATCCCAGGGCCAGCATCCTCAGGATGAGCATGGTGCTGTGGAAAGGTCCTGAGCACATGGCTGCAGGCAGGGCTTTGCCTGGTGCTCCCTGCTCTGGTGGCAGTGACCATCAGTGGTTGCCACTCAGCACAGACAGCTTCGTCAGAGCCACGGCTGATCATCTCCACCTGGCGTAGGACCTGTTGGCCCAGGAAGACCCACAGCATCAAGCCTTGCCATGGCGGATCATCTCCACCCAACGTGGGACCTACCAGCCTGGAAAGTGCCGTGGTGCCAAGCCTTGCCATGGCTGAGCTCTGCCCACTGTTGGATCTGCCAGCAACGTCAACCCTTGGCCATGGTGTCAACCTTTGACCACAGCATGACCTCCTGGCCTGGGATGGATGTGCATGGAAAGCCCACCAGAGCTGCTCCATCCCTGCAAGACCCCAGCCAAGGGCAGGCGATGCTGCTCCAAAAGAGGGACCTGAGGCAGGAGGCCACTGTTGATGGGCTGGAGGGGAGCCTGGGCTGCAGTCTGTCTCCTCCAACCTGCTACGAGGTGAACACTGTCAGGAGGCTTCGGTTCCCCGTGGATTGTCTCCGTGTTGGATCACTGCTCCGTGTTGGTTCCCCTCTCCGTGTTGGATCACATCTCCACACCTGAGCAACGGGGAGGCTTCTGTCCCACCAGAGGGTTTAGGCACATGGGCCAGGACCGTCTCTTCCCTTTGGTGCCCAGGAGCTGAGCCCAGCCCTTCTGGCGGGAGGGACACCAGGAAGCCTTCAATAGCTGCTGGATGTGTCAGGGCAGCAGCTGATCGGGCCGTGAGTCACAGCCAGCGCTCTGGCATGCGGGACGGTGGCACAGGGCTGCTCCTCCCCTCCCTCCCCGCCTGCTGTTGGGATTTTTGTCACTTGTGTGTCTGCACACAGCTGAGATGAGCATCCTCCCCAGCATCGGGCGGGAGAGGAGCAAGAGAGTTGGGTTCAAAGCAGGAATAAAATGAGCGAGAACCCCGGCATCCACCCGGAGCGCATCCAGAGGGATGCAGAGCTGCTGGTCCCTGTGAGCACCTTGGTCCTCCGTGGGTGGTGGGCTCATCACAGCCTGCTCTCAAGTGAAAATAAATCTTTATTTATTAATTAGGAGTCTATAGCCCTACCCCCAGCCTAGCTCCTGACCCAAAAAGCTGGTCTGCTGGCTTTTTGCACTTTTAATTGGGCTTGTGTGGAAGCTCTCCTGCCTGCCCGGCCCCGTACCCAGCTGGCTGCCGCCAGGGGGGTGGGCGTAGCAGGGGAGGCAAGCAAACCCCCCAAAATGGGTGAAACCTTGGTGCTGGTGGGATGCTTGACTCAAAACCTTCACGCTGGTCCCAGACCATGCTTGTTAGCAGCACTGGCAGAGGCGTTTGGGATGCAGCTGAGAGGGATTTGGGATGCAGGGGGATTTGGGTTGCAGTTGGCATTGCTGCTGGGTGCAGAATTGGTGTTTTTTCCTATCCAGATATGGGGTTTTTCTTGTATGTTGCAAAATGTGGGAGAAAGGCACTTGCAAAGTGTTTGCAGCCCTTGACTGGAAGATGCTGGAATGGGGCGGGGGGGTCCCTGAAAATCAGTGGCGGTCCTCGCTTCTGTAAGGAGGGTGACTGGCCGACCTTCTTGGCTGGCCACGTAGTATTTTGGGGCCAGGGAGATCACAGAACCTTTGTGAAGCCGTCAGGGTGTGCAAAACGTGCATGCTCCCGCACGTGCAGAAATGCTTCTTCATCTCTTAACTTCAGCCCGACAGCTTTGGGGAGGCTGGGAGACAGCAGTGCCAGGAAAGAACTGAGATTGTTATATTTTTTTTTGTGTGTGTGTGTGTGTGTGTCAGAATTTGAAATTCTAACTCCCAGTTAGGAAATTTGTTGGAGTCATGGTATGAATCATCCCTACCCTCAATTTTAGGACCCATCGCATGGGGAAGGGAGCAGAAAATTAGTCACTTTGTTAATCTACTACCAATGAAAATGATTTAGAAATCCAATGGGGAGAATGGAAATAAGAATGAGAGCAGCTTTTGGGAGCAGCCGTCATGAGTCCTGGTGCCCACAGCCATCTGCTCCCTTCCCTGTGCTGGTTTTGGGCAGCCGGCAGGACTGGGCAGCTGCCGGCACTTCTGGTTCTGGACCAACGTGACCTCCTGGGGCGAGGACAAGCAGAGGCAGCTGGAAATCAAGAAGCATTTCTTCCCCAAGAAAAGTTATTCTCACCCCAAAAGAAGCCCTTCTGGCTACCTGGTGGCGTAAGGAAGGCACCTGCTAATTAAAGCAGGGGGTCAGCAGCAGAAATTGGGGAGAGGGGGCTCATATTTGCAAGTGGAGCAATGAACCCCCCCCCCCAGCTGCTGATCTTTCGGAGCGATGGTAGAGAGTTGGGGGGCTGCAGCAGAGGTGATGCTGGGGGCGAGGCGGCGGTTTGGGGGTTTGTTGCCCAGTGGCTTTTCGGGTGTTTTTTTGGAATCAGGGTGATGCTGGTGCGGTGGGATATTGGGAACATGATGCTGTGTGAGGGTTGTGGTGTCCCCCCCCCAAGCAGGTCCCCCCAGATGAGGATGAGCTGCCTTCATCCCGTCAGCTCCGCCGTGAGCCAAGGGCTGTGGGGGAAGAGGGGCAGCTGGGCAGGTTTGGGGTGGGCTGGAGGAGCTGATCCTGCCCTGGGAAGGGGCGAGGAGGCAGGAGCACCCCCAGCCCTATTTCCCACCCCCCATGCAAGGACATCCCGTATCCAGCAACACCCTGGGGACAGCAACTCCAAAAACCCCAGGGGTGACAGTGAGCAATTGGTTATCAGGAACTCCCTTGTACTTGCAAGGATTTAAGGAAATTATTATTAAAAACTGTGGGATTTTGGGGTGCTGGGGGAAGTGGCAGGGAGAAATGCAGCAGGGAGGGACGCTCCAGCTGCAGGATGTCCCAGCTGCTTTTTGGGGGGTTTTCCCCCTTATCTGGAGAACAGGCGGCCGCCGCCACTCCCGGTTTTTAGCAGTGGTGTGCCCGGCGCTGGCTGCTGGGAACTGTTTGCCGGGGTGGCCGAGGCGGGGCCAGAGCCTGGTGCCAGGTTTGAACCCAAACTGGTGCCTGGTACTGGAGTGCCAGCAGCCGTCACGCTCCTGCACCCAGTAGCATTCGGCACTGCTGGGATTTTTGGGCAAGGTGAGGCTGTGCGACGCGACCCAGCTGGCTGGGTTATTTTTTCTTATTTATTTTTGAGCTCCTGGGCTCCCCGCAGGGTTGGGGCAGGGGAAGCCGGGTTCAACGCGAGGTGGGTCCCGGGCTGGGGTGGGGGCGATGCTCCCCGGGGTGCGTTGCCACCCCCAGTTTGGCATCAGGGTGCCAGAGCAGGGGGAAGACGGTGGCTTTGGGGTGAGCGGGGTGGTGTCGCGGCGGCGCCTGGACTTTGCTCTGAGCCGGCCATTTGCAGCCTTGAATGCACCAGGGGAGGAAGCAGTGCCAAAACCCAGGTTTGAAATGAAATTGGGCTAAACCTTGGAAATTTTAGTGGTTTTGGGCTCAGGGGGAGGTTGGACACACCCAAGGCACCCACCGGTTTTCCCCGGCTGTCCAAGCGAGGCAAACATGAGCTCAGCGCTGAGGTATTTGCGGCGGCTGCTCCGTGCCCGCGTTTGGGAGGTGGGCAGGGGGGTGGCACCGATGGGACCTGGCGCCCGTGGGGAGCAGCCTCGCCGAGCCGTACCTGCCCCGCTTTCTCCTCGCCCTTATCGCACCGCGGCTAAAATTCCTTGCTGCCGGAAGCAGGACCTGCGGAGCCCTCCGTTTGATTGCTCAAGCAACAAAAACCGAGCAAGAAGTGGTGTTTAACCCGGGCTTGAGCTTTCTTGCAGCCTGGCCGCAGCCTTGGGAGAGCCGGAGCTGCGGGATGGAGAGGCTGCGACCAGCTGGGAAAGTGGCTTGGGAACCTCTGGATGGAAGGCCTGGAAATTTCCTACCTCTGTTCCTCCAGCCGGGGCTTCCAGACAAGCCTGATGCTGGGAAAAACAGTGTTATGGGGAGGGGGGAAAAAAAAAAAAGAGAGATCTTTTTTGGGAAAAAAAGATTTTGGAAGCACTGTAACCTCAAGTATTTGAGTTCTTTACAGCTTAAGTTTTTTGGGGTTTTTTTGTTGTGGGTTTTTTGTTGGGGTGTTTTTTTGTTGTTTTGGGGTTTTTTTTAAGACTGTGGAAGTTGTTGAGCTGCTGGAAGAGGCAGGAGGTGGATGTGCCTGGGCCAACGGGTGTTATTTTAGCCCAGGAGAAGTAACCGTGGGGTGGGCATCAGGCTGGGCGCTGGCGTTAGGCAGCGTGTCCCCTGGAAGCCTGGGCTCCCCCTCCCACACCCCCCCTTTGGTCACATTTGTGTGCAGAAAGCAGCTTTGTTTTAATTTCTTAATCCCTCTCTGATAAATTGAGAGAGAGGTGAATAGATTAAAATGTTCATCGTCCGCACATTCTCTCAATGTCCCGTCGCAAGGGTGGACAGCCGGCGGTTTCTCCACCTTCTCCGGTATTGTTTGGAAAATCCTCTGGTTCTGTGCTGCCGAGCTGTCAGAGAAATCGCAGCAAAATTCCAGCAAATTCCACTAAAATCTGTGCTCACAGCAGAGATAACCTGGGCATCATCTTCTGGGCACCGCACAAGGCACGCAAACGCCGTCGTATCCCACCATGGGAGGACTTGGACTTGCTGCCCACACATAAGCAAAAACCAAAAATTTTTTTTGGTTTTTTGGGNTTTGGGGTGGTGTTTTTTTTTTTTTTTTTTGCAGAGGAATGTGTTTTAATAATGTCAACAAAAATGCAATCCGTGCACAGGGAGAGCCGCAGAGATGGATGGAGGGTGGCAGAGAGCAAGTGCTTGGTCACTGATGGACCTTACGGGATGCTGGCATTAAAAATGATTTAATGATGCCCCTCGTGAAGTGTCTCGTGTTCCTGGTTAGCAGCTTGGGATGGAAACGTGGTTCCTTCTCTCCCCGCAGGCAGCCCGTCCTGCAATGAGCCAGCACGCCTGAGGCCCGGCAGACGCGAGGATGGAGCTGAAGGTCTGGGTGGATGGCATTCAGAGGGTCGTCTGCGGCGTCTCGGAGCAAACCACGTGCCAGGAGGTGGTCATTGCCCTGGCACGGGCCATCGGTGAGCCACCTCCGTCCGCGGGGGGAAGGCTCTTTGTGGGTGGAGGTGTCTGCCAAGGGGGTGCCCCATCCACGGGTGTTTCCTGGGAAGAGGAGGCCTTGGGTGGTGGGATCCTGCTCTGTCTGGGGTGGCAGGGATGTCACCAGCCATGGCCCGTGGCACACCACTGCTGGCCATGGCTTCCAGCAGCTTCCAGTGCTGAAAGGGGGCTACAGGAGAGAGGGGGGGACTCTGGATCAGGGGGTGCAGGGACAGGACCAGGGGTAATGGCTTTAAGCTGAAAGAGGGCAGATTGAGATGAGATATTAGGAGGAAGTTTTTTCCTGTGCGGGGGGTGAGGCAGGGGCCCAGGCTGCCCAGAGAAGCTGTGGATGCCCCATCCCTGGAGGGGTTCAAGGCCAGGCTGGATGAGGCTTTGGGCAACCTGGGCTGGTGGGAGGTGTCCCTGCCCATGGCAGGGGGTGGCACTGGCCGATCTCCGAGGTCCCTTTCAGCCTAAACCGTTCTGTGACTCTGTGATCTGACTGTTCGCCTCCTGCCGCAGGTCAGACAGGCCGCTACGTGCTGGTGCAGAAGCTGCGGGAGAAGGAGCGGCAGCTGCTGCCACTGGAGTGTCCCCTGGAGTCACTGGCCAAGTGCGGGCAGTACGCCAGCGACGTGCAGTTCATCCTGCGGCACACGGGCCCCAGCGTGGCCGAGCGGCCCTCCTCGGAGGGCACTCCCCAAGCCCCCGAGAGGACGTTTATCCGGGCCAGCTTGCCCATCAAGCCCAGGCCCATTGGCACAGATGCATCCCATTCCCGGGAGCCAAAAAAATCCATGACCTTCAACTTGGGCCCTGCAGGCTCCAGCGACCCGTTTGCCGTGAGCCGCTGGAGGCACCACGTGCGGGAAGGGATGGACGTGGAGGGCGGGGGGGTTGCCCAGCCCTCCAAGGAGGAGCTGTTTAGGAGGGTGCTGCGGCAGCAGGAGCAGCTGCACTCGTTGGAGGCCCACAGGGACACCCTGGAGACAGACCTACGGCTCTGGGAGCGCGGCCGGCTCGCTGGCCAGGAGGACGAGATCCTCTATTTGGAGCACCTGGTGCGGAGGAACGAGACGGAGCTGGGCGAGGAGGAGTTTTGGCAGAGCGAGCTCCAGCTGGAGAAGGAGTGTGAGCGGGAGCGGCAGGAGCGGGTTCGGAGCCTGCGGGCCAGCCTGGAGGAGTACACCCAGAGGATCTACGAGCTGAGCATCCGGACTGAAGCCCTGCAGGAGGAGATCCAGTGGGAAATGGCTGAGAGGGCCAAGAGGGGGAAGGAGACCCCTGTGCCCAGCCCCACAGAGCTGGAGGACATGGCCACCAAGATGAAAAGGGACCTGGAGGCCAAGGTCAAGCAAGGCACCCAGCTGGAGAGCAGCCTGGCCAGCGTGGAGAAGGCCCTGGAGGAAGCTGAAAAGAACCTGCAGGTAGTTAGGGCCGAGCCGAGGAGCTCCTTGGGGTAGTGGGACCTTTGGGAGGGGCTGGAACCAGCTTTCCAGCAGCGTGAGCCCAGTGGGTTGAGTGGGGTTGGTCCTGCCCCACCTGGCCGGTGAGCATGGGGCTGGGTGCGTGGAGGTGGCACAGTGACAGTGATCGCTGTCGGGGGACACCACCGCTCTGACCTGGCCCCTGCAGGGTCCCACAGATGTCATTGTCCACGCAGGCTGCGTCTGGGCCGGGGTCCTGCTGGCTGGTGCATGGGGAGCAAAGCGTCACCCCGTTCTGGCATGGACCATGGTGCTGGAGCAAACGGTCCACGTGTGGGGTCAGCGGCGTTGGTGCAAGGGTCAATGCCACCTTGGAGAAAGGAGTCACAGAGGGGGACAGCGTAGGTCCCCATGGTGTGCATGAAGCCTGTGGCCCGTGCAGGCTGTGGTGTGGGGATGGCAGCGTGGGGCTGGGTGGTGATGCCCTCAGCCTCGCCTGTCCCCATGTCCCCAGCATCAGGGGGTGCGGGTGCTGCGTGATGCCCACCCTCTGCCCACGACATCCCGTTCGGTGGAGAAAAGGGAGCAGCTTTGCCCAGCCAGGCGGTGGTGGCTGCCCTTCCCCAGGGCGGCCGTGCTTCCAGCATCTCGGCTGCAGCATCTCGTTCACATCCAGCGTCTCCCAGCACCGATGTGGCCACCGTTTGATGGCTGCTCGCACCCTCTTGTGGAGACACAGCAAAGCAGGGCTGTTCCCAAAACAACACCTTCCTCGTCCCCGCCACCCGCACACCCCCAACCCCGCAGACCCTTGGAGAGGGGCAGCTGAGCCGTGGTACCCCCGGGGTCCCCTCCGGCCGCTGCAGCAGGGTGAGCCACCCCCGGGCAGGTATGCCAGCTGGTTTGGGGACACTGGGGGGACATGCAGCTCACCCTGTCACCCCTCTCGGTGTGTGTTTTTGCAGGCCCAGACTCAAGAGCTGGAGGAGTTAAATAAGGAGCTGAGGCAGTGTAATTTGCAGCAGTTTATTCAGCAGACGGGGGCCACGGTGACCATACTGCAGGCCAGGTCCGAGGAGGATGCCCAGCCGGAGCCGAGCCCGCGCGAGCTGCCAGCCTGCCGGAGAAACGGAGGTCAGCATGCCGCCGCCGGCTCGGCCACGGGTGCTGCTCCGCGGGACCCCTGCCCGCTCCCTGCTTCCCCCTCCAAGGGGGTCGGCCCCAAAGCTGGCCGGTTCTGCCTTGAGTGCTGAGGTCTGGCAGCAGGGAGGGGGTTTTGGTCACCCACCACCCTGAGGGGTCGCTGAGGTTTCCCAGCCTCGGGGCTCTCTCCTCCTCCCTGCTGAAGCCTTGGGGTGCTCATAGCCCTGCTAAAGGGTTGGATCCTGCGTTGCTGCCTTTGGGGCTGGTGCGGCCACAGGGAGCTTTCCTTCGCAGCCTTGCTACGTGCCACCGTGGTGGCGGCGGCAAAAAAACGTGTGGCCAGGGGCCAGCATCAGCCCCCAGGGGTTGTAGGCTGGTGGGGATGGGCTCTGGCCACCGATGAGCTCTCTGTGTTTGGCAAGGGAAGGACAAGCATAGGGGCCACATCCTCCCAGGGACAGGAGGAGGTGGTGGGGGGTTCTCATGGAAGGGGACAGGGGAAAACAGGGACCCCAGTCACTTCTCCTCCGCAGCACCTGGAGAGGGTGACCTGGCTGTCCCACGGCACCGCAGCAGCTGTGCCCAGCGAGGGCCAGAGCTGTGAGCCCTGGCTCAGCCGGGCATTTTTCCCTGTCCCGTAGGTTTTCCTTCCACCGCCAGCGCTGACTCGCCTCCCCGCAGCAGCACCAAGCAGCTCCTCGGCCATCCCAGGACCCTGCCGGAGCCCCTGGTGTCCAGCCTGAGCCCCGAGGGTGCGTACATCCCGCCGGCCCCTGGAGCACCAGCCAGGCTGGGGAGGGCGCGTGGGAAGCGGGGAGAGGCTTCTGCTGCCCAAAACAGGCTGCAGAGCGAGCGTGTGCCGGGAGCGAGAGGCCAGGGCTATTTATAGACACCATTAGGGAGAGCAGAGCTGCCACCCCGCAGGCTCCGCTCTCTGCCCAGGGCTGGCGTGCCGGCCGTGCGGCTCTGCGCTGCCGGGAGCTGTGGAGGATGCTCCTCGTCCCCTCCTGCCACCCTGCATCCCCCTGGGGCTTGCCAGGCTTACAACAGGGAGGATTTGTCTCCCATCTTTTATAGGAGTCCCTTTTGCTCCATCTTGGGGAGCAGTTTTACCCCAAACCCCTTTCCACCTCCTGTGACCCTTTTCCCACCTTGCACCACGTTTTCGGGCACAGCAAAAACAAGCGGTGATGTCCCTGCCCACTGCTCCCTGCATCCAGCATCCCTGCATCCCATTCCCACCCACACCACCACCCCCGCAGCAAAACCCTCCTGCCATCCTCCTCGCAGCCCAAAACATCCATCCCCATCTCGCCAGACGCTGCGGTGTCCGCGTTTCCACCTCCCAGTCCCGGCTTTGCGCTCCTCTCTGCCCTGTTTTCCGTTCCCCTTTATTTTCCCAAGCGCTCGCCCGCCGTGCTGGGTCACTCAGGTTGGTTTTGTCTTGTCTTGCAGTCGTCTCAACCAGGCAGAGCATCTGGAGGTAGAAGGGCCCGTTCAGCAGAGGACTGATTGCCTTGCAAGTGTAACTGTATAAATAAACCATATTTTATAGATATATATATTTTTTACTGCTTTATATCGTGAATGGATGTGGATGGCCGGCCAGAGTATTTTTACAGACTGTAAAATCAAACCAGAGACTGCCGACACAAAGCAACCCTCTTCCCCTGCGGACGGAAGCAACCCCTTTCTTCTAGTTTTTTAAAGCGGTTTCTATATTCATCAGCAATCAGCGGTGCTCCCGGTTTTTGTGCAGCCGCCTCAAAAGAGCCGTCGTGCGTTGGGAGGAGCCCTCGCCCCTTGGACGGGGGAGCAGCGGAGACCTGCGCGGAGGGAGCAAGTTCATGGGTTTTACAGCATCTTGCTCCAGCAAGCGGGGCCACGACAAACAGCCCGTTCCCTGGCTGCAGGGGAGGCACAAGAGCAGCTTGAAACAAATTTCTGCCCCTTTCTTTTTTTTATTGTTGTAAGAAACCTGTACTAGAAACCCCCTTTCCATGATGCCACTGCCCAGCCTTCGAGGGATCAGGGAACACGCACAGCAGGGGCTTGTTTTTCTGAAATCCACATAAATTTTCAACTTGTTTTAAAAATAATTTAAAAAAAAAAAAATCACAGGATGAGCCCTTCCCTGGTTGTGGCACGAGTGGGAGCAGGACTGAAACACTCTTGGTGATATTTCACTGATTTTTTTCTTTTTTTTTTTTTTTTTTTTTTTTTNTTCACTTGATGGCCAGTAGTTATTCTCTGTTTTTGTTCTTCTGTCGCAGTGGGTCACCTTGGGTTTTAGTTGTGAAACCAAAGCAGTGTGGGGAGGGGACAGGTTTGTCCAGGAGGTCCCTGAGCCTGTTCTCAGTGCGTTGTAGGAAAAAAAAAAAAAAAAAGTGACTCGGGCACAGTGTTCACTGTAAAACCCCACTTTCCCCGTACAAATGTAATCCTGTGTGCCATGGTTTCAGTTTTCAATAAATCTTTGGGAAAGGATTTGAGCAAAGCAAGCGTGAGCGTGCTGTTGTGGCCCGAGGCAAGGCGTCCCTGCTGGCTCCTGCTCCGCTGCCCGCGGGCTCATCCGAGCAGCCTGCGCGCCCGTGGACACCTCTTTCTTTTCCATCTCTCTTTCCATTGCCGACTGAAAGCTGAGTTTTATGACCGAATGCATCTTAACACACATGCTGCTCTTTTTCTTTTTTTTTTTTTAAATCACAAAGTGCTTTACAACCAGCAGAAGAAGCTTGTCTCCGGTGAGAGGGCAGCCGTCTCTGGGATGAAACATGGCAGCATTTAAATAATGCACGGCAGCAGCTCGGGGCATTTTAGGACAGGAGGCGAAGGGGATGGAGCTCAGCTGCAGAGAGGAGCGGGTGAGGCGGAACCTGCCATTCTCCTTCAAGCCCCTCCATCCTGCCAGCGAGAGCGTCAGCTCTTGTCCTCCATCAGCATCTCCCTGAGGCTCTGGTCCCCGGGGATGTGTCCCTCTCAAAGGCAATTTTTGAGGTGCCACCACAACTCAGCAGGTTGCTCAAGTGATATTGAAGGATTAAAATTTCCTTTGCTGGGAGAGCACTGGTGCAGCTGCGACTCTGGTTACGACTGGGGAGGTGCAATTTCAAAGTTGTCTTTTTTGGATCAGGGTTTTTTTTTATTTTGAGGTTTTTTTGTCAGTTTGGGTTTTGGTGTTGCAGATTTTTTTTTTCTTCTTCCTCCTTAACTTACATATCTCAGAGAAAATTAGTTAAAAATATGCTTGCTCCCTGCAGCCACATCAAGGAGTTTCTCCCCTGCTTGCTTGCTTTTTGGGCTGCTTGCGCTTGGTTTTTTGGATTTTCTCTTACTTTTAAAATGAGACTTCACCTTGCTGAGAATCACAGGATGGTTTGGGTTGGAAGGGACCTTAAAGATCATCGAGATCCAACCCCCTGCCGTGGGCAGGGACACCTCCCACTAGAGAAGCGAAGCGGAGGGAGATGGAGGTTGTAAAGAGCATTTCAGTGCTGTTCGGGGGAAAAACACGTGAAAAGCAGGTTCAGGAAACCCGCTTGCCGGCTGGATTTTGGTATGTTATGGGAAGTTGTCCACCTGCCCTGAAAAACTGACCTCTGTGGGTTAAAAACTGGATCCTTCCATTTTGGGACCACATCTGCAGCTTTGTCTTCTGCAGAATAAATGGGAAGAAAGAGAAAAGGGTCATTGCTTCCAGCACCTCCCGCTGGGAAAAACCGGGCAGAGAATTCAGCTGAACCTCTGATTTTCCATGGGATTTTTGCTCTGTGCTTTTGCTTTTTTATTATTTTATTATGATTTTTGCAGATTATTTCTGTTCAGCCATGATCTGACAGCCCAAACCAGCACTAATATTTCTGAAGGGAAAAAAAAAAAAGAGTTTAAAAAAATATGTATGGTGGCAGATTTTTGTCCCTGCAGCTGCTGGCTCTTGGCTGTGACGCAGGATTTGGAACCGCTGCTTTGAATGGGGGACAGTGGAACCCGGCCACGTCCCCCAGCCCAGCTCCGGAACCCAGCGTGGGGCTGGGGAGAGCGCTGGGGGCTGACGGTTTGTTTCAGCTCAAGGCTGTGGCATTTTGGAGATTTTTTTTCATTCTGTGTCCTATAAACCATCATCACCCAGCTGCTGTGAAGCCAGCGGTGTTTTTAAGGTAATAAATGACTTTGATAATGCCTGTGGCGGGGGGAGAGGCGTTAATCAAACTCATTTATTACCTTCGGAAACTCCCCGCCCGCGGGTGACCTATATTCCTCCCCGCGCAGGGGATGGGCGACGGCACGGCAAGCGTGCAGGTCCCCGCGCGTTATTTAACCGAGCAAGGCTCGATACGCGCTCCGGCTACCCCGCCTTGCCACTTCTATCTGCTCTAAAGGCTGTGTCAATAATACATTTCTGCCATTGAATATTTTATTGATGGTTTGATTTTTTTTTTTTTTTTGCTGCTCACAATTCCCATTTTGAGGCTGCGTGATTGTTCCTAATTAAAATTTTATGCCCTGGGAGAAGCCTTCTTGCTACAGTGGAGACGATGCTGTCCTTTTCTAGGCCACTACAGAGCAGTAGGAAGGAATTACTCATTGTTATGAAATTAAAACAAAGCAAATAAATTATTGTGTTTTCCTTTAAAAAACAAACCCAGAGCCCAGCGTATGGCATGTACTGGAGAGGGAACAACTGCCTGGCGGGCAAGGCAGGGATCCAAGCGTACCGGGTGGCTCGAGGATGCTGCGCCTGGGTGAGCAGAGCTGTGTCCCCATGTCCCTCGGGCGCTGCGGGGCGGCTTCTTCCTTCCCTGCAGTGGCTGGGAATGGGCTTCAGGGCTTCTCCTTCCTCATACGCTTCTCGCCACCAGCTCCAGCGCCACACAAAAATCACAAAGCAGAGGATATACCTATTTTTCAATGGTGAACAATCCCAGCACCCTCTTTTTTTTTTTTTTTTTTAGGTTAAAAAAAAATCCACAAGCTATCTGGAGGCTCTGTCAGCACAAAGCACACTATTCAGGAGAGTAATTCAGCCACCTCCAGCCTCCCTGGGGCTCTTCCCTGTACTACCAGATTATTATTTTTTTAATATTGCATAAGAAAAATGGCTTGCAGCTCCTCACCCGTCTCCCCTGGCCTGCGGTGGGTTGTTACACCAGGCATCCTCTGCAGAAGGTGGCCAGGGGGCCAGCGCTGCCCCAGTCCAGCCCAGTTTCTCAAGGGCAGCGCAGCAGCAGATACTGGAAACACCCCAAATTCACAGTGTGGATTGAGTTCCTCAGGGTTGGGGTTTGCTCTTTTTTCCCCCGTAAATTTCCTCCCGAGTGCCAGAAGCGTTTGTGCTGCCTCGCAGCCGCAGGTTCTGGCAAGCGGCTTTTGAAGCACATGCTGCAGCAGCAGTTACCCAGGGAAAGGTGTGAACGGCTGGAGGAGATGCTGGTGGGTTTGCTCCCCGAGCGGCGCACAGATGCTCTGCTGCTCGCTCCTGGGCACACAGCTCCTACCAGGGAGATCGCTGCGGATGGAGAAGAGAAACTCTTTGAACTCGCATGCATGTCCGTGCAGAGAGCTTTGTCTGCTCTCCTTGTGATGATTTTCCTTTCCCTGTCTCAGGTAAAGCCTGAGTGCATTCTACCTTGCCCTGGAAAAAAAAAAAAAAAAAGAAAGAAACCATAAAGCACTAGAGGAGGCCGGGAAATTTTCTTGTTTATGGATGAGCAAGTTTCTCTCCCAACGGAACCTCCTGCCAGCAGAAATTTATTTTTTTTTTTTAGGATGTATTATATAAGTCCCTGCTTGCATTTAACTAACTGACTTCCTCTTAAACAATTTATGTACTCCTATTCCTCGCAGGCCAGCTTGCTCCTCTGGCGAGGCTCACCGCGCAGGACCTGCCCTGGCACACAGACAGAACGCGACAGGGCGCTGCCCGAAGCATTAGGCTGCTCGCTTCCCTCTGCGGAGTGCTGAAACGAGAGAACAAAATCTTTGGGGAGCACAGCAAGTCCCTCCAGCTTAACGGGTGTGACATTCAGCATCTTCCCCTCCTGTACGGCGCACCCCTGCCTCGCCTGAAAAATCTCACAGCATCAATTCTGAGCAAGAGCTTTTAGTACCTGACCGCTCGCGTTACCAGGCTGAAGATCACCTTACCAACCTGGTCATCAGCCGCTAAAAACCACGCAATGAGGGGCATCCTCGCCCTGGTGTATTTTCTCATTGCTCGGGAGTGCTCCACGGCTCTCGGGCAAGGGCAGGAGCGCAGGCACCCATGCTGGGGTTTCCGCTTGAGCAACAGCCAGGTAGCACCCTTCTGCCCTCCTTCCCAAGCCACCGTCACTGGTGACAGGGGCAAAATGCGACCTGGGAGGCATGGGGCATGCGATGCACATCAGACAGGGTGCTGATAAAGGACAGCCTTCCTCTTCAGCTGGTCCAGCGCCCTGGACTGCGGTAATAAGCACCCAAACACCGGTTTTGCACTATTTATTGAAGACTTCAGGTGACCGCACAGCAGGTTAGTTTTGAATCATGCCACAAGAATGTTAAAAACAGGAATTGAGCTGTATGCTCCCGCCCTTGCTTACTGGAGACAGACACACACACACAAAAAACCCCGCAAAACCAAACAAACTTCACCTCAAGCCCTTGCCTTTGCTTACTGGAGCCGAACAGGATGGTTCCAGAGGTAGCAGGAAGTCAGAAGTGTTCCCACCACGGTGCTGCTCATGGGAACTGGGACAAGTCTTGGCCAGGTGACCCACGGATGGCATCTCCAGGGGTTGGTCCTGGGCAGTGCAGTCCCACCGCAGGGCTGTTTGCAGAGAGAAACAGAGCGCCTTCGATCTCTGACACAGGTTGGTTACGTGCCTGGTCACCTGGGACACGGGTGGCAGGGGACTGCGGGGCTGCAGTTCCCACTCGCACACTCACACAAGGGCGTGTTTTGCACCAGGGTGTGTTTTGCACCACGTTCCCCCTCTCCCTGCTCTCCCCGTGGCCACACCAAGCTCCCGCCAGCTCGGGACCAGCCGTGGGAAGATGCTCTGGGTGCAGCTGCAGGAGGAGGAAAACCCTCTGGGGCTGAGAAACCTGCAAACTTGTTCCCCCCTCTTCAAAAAAAAAGGCCCATTTGGCTTCTGAACACACATGAAAGCAGCTTTGGTACATTCAGACATTTTTTCCTCTCTTTCCAGCGTGTCTGAGCACCCTGGACTCTGCCAGTCTGCGCAGGGCACAGAGGGAGCTGGTTTTTCCTGCGGAAGAGCAGATGCTCCTCTGGGACCCAGCGGGAGAAACTACAAAGGACCACAGGCAGGAGATGGGGACCTGCAACATTTCTCCAGGAGAGACTTTATCAGTGCCTTACGTGCAATTAACTACTTACTGGCCAGACCACTGCCGAGTCCTTCGAATCAAGCCCTTACAGCGGCCCAGGGCTATCGGTGGGCTAACACCTGAGCCCCTCCGGGGAAGCGCGGCAGGCTGCGGTGGGTCCTGGCTGGTTATTAGGAGCTTAAGCTGCTGACAAAGCTGCGCTGCATTTCGGAAAAGACACTTTTCAGCTACCCCGCTTCTTCACCAGCCCACAAAGCACAAGAGAGAACTTTGTAGGAGAAGCAATGTGCTTCGTCACTTCCTCTGTGTCTGGTGACAGCCGCCCTGGGTGGCCGGAGGGTCCCTGCTCCGCTCACCTTCCTGCTCCTCGGGGCCGTGATGTCAGAGTCCCCTACGTGACAGCACAGCATGACCACGCAGGGCAGCTCTGCCGGCACCCAGCCTGCGCCGGGGGGGCCAACAGAGCTCCGGTGCAAGAGGCGGAAAGCGGTGAGCGAAGGTGAGGGGCGGGATGGGAAGCAATGGAAAAGGAAAGCACAGCTGGGTACTGCTCCTCCTCGAACAGACCAGAGTCTCTCTTTAAAGGTGACTCATCGGGGCAATACTAGACACGGCTTCTTCTCCTAACACACCCTTGGCAATGGCAGTTTGGTTAGTCACTGCCGGGGTATCAGGACGTCACCGGCTGGGACGAAGCATCTCTAACTCAGTACGGAGTCCAGCAGCACACTCGCGCTTCGGAGAGGAGCAGAGGAGGGGAGAGGGGGACACGCCATCCCTCCTGGGCAACTTTTGCCACCTACTCAACCGCGCACAGCCACAGCCCGCTCCCCTTGTCACCGCTCCCACGGGACACGCCGATCCCCGCTGCGGGAAGTGTGAAATCTCTTCACCCCGCGCTCCGCGGCCGGCTGCACGTCGGGGGTCCGCCGGGAAGCCGCGGGAGGCAGGACAGTGGCGCTGGCGGGGGCGGGGGGTGACTCCTGCGCGGAGCAGAGCCCCCGGGAGGGTGGCGGGGAGGGGACACGGGCGTCGTGGCGTCGAGGCGCGGGTCCGTGGAGGCGCGGGGCCGCCCAGCGATGTCCGAGGAGCAGGTTAGCCGCTGTCACACGCACAGTGGAGTCGCCGAGAGCACAATGTGCGTTAGTCAGTGGCTCACCTGCTCCTGGAGGTGACGGGGGCGGCGGGGCCCGCCTGCAGCGCACACACACCGGGAGCGACGGGGCGGGAGCGGGGGTCGCGCCGGCACAGCGCGCTGCGGCTCCGCGCGCCCAGCCCCGGGACAGGCTCCGCGGGGCCGCTGCGCTCCCAGGGTAGGGGGGGGTC
>VZTO01027865.1:64617-77353 GCA_013400615.1 Syrrhaptes paradoxus
GCCGGCCCCGCCCCGTGCCGCATTGCCCAATGGCGGCCCTGTCCCCGCCCACCGGCAGCGAGGAGGGGCGGGGCGAGCGGCGCGGCCCCCCCCGGCCCCCGCCAGTGACAGCGGCGGGCGCGGCGCGTTCGCTTCTGCACGTCGCTGCTGCGGGGAGGAACCATTTGTACCTGTTGAACCGCCGCCCGCCTCCCGCTCACCCCGCCCCGCCGACCCCTCCTGCCCTCGCCGCTTCGCCTCACGCCGGCGGCCGCCAGCGGCACCCGTGCCCGCACCCCGCCGCGTCCGCGGAGAGCCCCTTCCACCCCCCCCGGGGCCCCGTCGCCCCTCCGCTTCTCCCCCCCTCCCCTTCCCCTCCGTCCCGGCGCGCCCCCGCCGCGGCCCGGCCCATGGTACAGTCCGCGGGGCCGTGCCATCAGGGCAGTGTCGGGGCGCACGTAGGCGGCGCGCGGGGGGGCGGGACGGAGGGTGCCGCGGGCTGGCCGCCCCCCCGCCGCTGCCGTTCAGGTCGCTGTGGGAAGTGTTGCGCCGGGCGTTTAAATTATTCTTTTTACGGGCGTGGGGGCGGCTCCTCGCACCCAGGGGTGCCGCGGGGGTCCCGGGAGGCCCGGGGCGGTGGCCTCAGGGGTGAGGGCCCGGCTGGCCCAGGAGCCTTCTGCTCTGATTTTCCCCCGAAGTTGGGGCAGCTGCAGGCCGCCTGGGCATCCCCGGTGTTGACTGCTCACCTTCGTTCTGGGAGAGCTTGCTGTCGCCCCAGCAGCCTCCGAGTGGCTGGAACGCTGAAGATTTGGGGGTGTCTCGGTGAGGGTTTGCTGAGCAGCCGGTCCCGTGTGGAGAGATGCGGCGCTGTCCCGCGAGGTGAGGGGCCTTGTCTGGACACACAGCGTGTCTGGCTCCCAGGGCCCGCGCTGTCCTCCAACAGCCCAGGAACCCGCCCGGGGGAGCAGGCGCGTCTGGTGGGACCCAGCCTCATCCACATTGCTGATGTTCAGGAAAAAACACTTTGGGCAGGAACACCCCAGCGGCCAGCCACCCCATCTCTGCTGAACTGCTAACACATGCTGCCTAGCAAAAGGCTCTGCATCCTGTGAAAACTTCCCCGCTAACAGCTGGCACGGCTCTGGCGGGCGTTTGCAATCTGGGCTCTTCCTGCAAGGTGTGGTGCAAGATTTGGAAGCAAAACCCAGCAGAGGCTGAGGGATAGCAGCCGTGACTCCCCACCAGAAGGATTTCCCGCCCTGTTTTGCTGGAGCTCACCAGTCACCCGGCGCTCTGCTCTCCCGCTGCCGGTGGGGAGGGGGATGGGGACACAGCCCCTCTCCTGCATGACAGCCCGCACAATGACAGACTCTGTTGACATCTTCTGTGCGTGCTATCTGGGTTTTTTTTTGTTTTCGCCCAGCAGCTGTAGGGAAAAAGTCACGTATTTTATGTCTTCCCCAGTGCAGGGCTCGCGCCTGGACTGGAGAAAAATCGGCCATGGAACATGCCGGCCCCTGTGCCCTCCGGGGCGAGCCAACACAAAACTGAGGCACAGCTGTGGAAAACACTAACTGTTTAAAAATAGCTATTTTGTGCGGAGTAATGTGGCTGGGTTCGGCCCCAACACCTCCTTACCAGCACTGCTGCTTCTAGGGGGGCTGCCGGGCTGCTCCGCGGGACACAGGACACACGTGCCATCAGCTGCTGTGCTCTGCGAAGTCCCTTTGCTCTTCTAGGCAGTGCCTTCCATTTCAGGTTTTATTTTAAAATAAATAAATAAATAAACCCCTTCTTGCCCTGGCTGCGAGCGCACGGGGACGGAGCGTGTTTCGAAGCGGCGCTTGCACAGCTGGCTGCCTGCACAGTTAAGCCCGCACGTCGCTCGGACCTCCCTGGGCGCCGTGTTAAACTGGCCGGCGTGGAGCAGGGCTGGAGGGGGGCCAGCGGAGCGGTGGCACGGTGGGCAGTGGGGCTGCGGTGGGCAAAGCCTTGCCTGCACCCCAAGCAACAGGCGCGACAGCCACTGGCGCTGGAGGTGCCACCTTCTGCGACTTTAAACAAACGGCGAGACACCCCCCACCCGGGGTCAGGGGATGCTCTGCCATTGCCCTGCAGAGGCTCCGGGCCTGGGGGCTTTGCAGCAAGGCTGGTGGGTGCTGTTTGCCCTCAGCCGCCACCCCCCCTCCAGTTCCGAACGAGCTCGTGGCTCAGCTCTTAATCTCAGGGATGAAATTTCCTGCTGACGGGGCCGGTGCTGCTCCAGGGAGAGCCTCGCTTATCCCAGCCCTGCCGCTCTTGCCTTTGTTCCCGGCTGGCTCTCCATCGCAGCAGCAGCGCAGCGCTGCCAGACCCACGACGTGCGGTGACAAGGAACCGCATCTGCTGATGGCGGGAGACCACCGCGGGCTGCCCGGCCATCCTCACTGCCTGCCTCGGTGCCGCGGCGGTGCCAGAAGAGGGAACCCAGGGGTGGCAAACGCTGTATCAATTTATGTGCCATTAAAAAGTTGCCCCTTACAGCGCAGATCTTGTCTTTTCAAACACGAGGTGCTTTGTGTTCACCGGCTGCGGCTTCACCAGGGCTTTCACCCCCACCCACGGCGCTTCGCCCCTCTCCCGAATCCCCGAGTGGGCGGGCAGCAGCACGGCTGGCGCAGGTTTTGCTCTGCGCTGTGTTTTCAGGAAAAGGAGCTTGTTTCCCCCATCCCAGCCCCCGTCTGACTGCTAACAATGCCCCGAGTGTCTGCGAGGACGCGAGCGTTCGCTCCCAGTCACGTCGCAGACGGGGTGAGCTCCCCTTCCAGCGGCCGGCGGAGGCTGGGGCAGATCCCACAGCTGAGACGGGGAAAACAGCCCTTTACGTGCGTGTCATCACCCAGAGAACGGGAACATTGGGGCTGGGACCAGCCACGCGTCGTCAGAGGGGAAAAAAACATCATCCGTGATCTGCGCCGCCTTCAAGAGAAACTCAACCCGCTCCGTGTCCTCACACCGCGCACGCTGTCCCTCGGGGAGCGCCGGGAAAGCCCCCCACGGCTCTGCGGGGCCGGCAGCCCGCCCTCCAGCCCGGTCTGTCGCCACCGGCCCGGGAGGCCAGCCCGTGAGGGCGGCACAGCCCCGCACACCCGGCGAAGGGGTGGGGGGGCCCCGCAGGCCTCGCCGCCTCGACACCCGGCCGGCTCGGTGGCTCTGGGGACACAGGCCGCAGGGACAGCGCGCCCCGGGGTGTCAGAGGGCCGCTCGGTCAGCCCTGCTGCTGCGGGACAGCCAGGACCCGCCGGGCACTACCCGCACCCCTCCCGCACCGCCGGGCCGAGCTCCGGCCCCTCAGGGCGGCGCGGCCCCGCCCCTCCGGTACCGCCCGGCGCACCCCTGCGGCAATGGCTCAGTCCCGCGGCCGTTCTCCCCCCCCCCGAATGGTTCATTCCGCGGCTTCGCCGCTTTCCCACCCCCGCTGCCGCACGCACACGCAGTGGTTGAGTCCCGCCGCCGCGCCGCCGTGACCCGGAAGTGTTCCGCAGTACTTCCGGGGCGAGGGGGGTCCCGGCCGTGCAGCCCGTTACGCCGGCCCGGTGATGTGAGTGCCGGGGCCTTCTCCTCGCGTGAGTGCCCGGGGACGGGGGGCGGCTGCCGGGGCCTGCCTAGGCGGGGGGGCGGCGGCGGGGGCCGGGCTGAGCCGAGCGGGCGGCGGCGGTGCCGGGCCGTGGGCCGGAGTTGCGCGGAACCGCCGTCCCCCGCCGCGGCGGGCTGCCCGCTCCGGAGGACACTGCCCCGCCGCGCTCGGGACTGTTTCTGTTTGTTTCGTTCTGTTCCTATACGCGTTTTTATTGACTGATTTCTTCTCCAGCCGTCGCTGGCGGCAGCTGCCCGGCGGTGTGGGAAGACGCGGCGGAGCGGCGGCGGTACGGGAGGGCTGTCCCCGCCCTGGCCGCCTCCCGGGGGGCTCCGGGCTCTCCGGGGCCGCGTTTCCCGTGTAAGCGGGCCCGGGGGGTGGAAAGCGGCCCGAGCGGGCGGTGGTGGCGGCTGCCTGCTGCACGGGAGGGTTCCCAAATGAACCCGCATGTGTGGGGTGTCGGCACCCCCCGCCCTGCCCCGCGGTTTGTGGGGCCCGCGTGGGTGCCTTGGAGGAAGCTGTGAGCGATCGCAGCCTTCCTCGGCGGGGCTCTCGGATAACAAGGGAAAATGAGTTTTTCCTGCAAGGATTATTGGAGAAGTGTGTTTAAGCTTAAAAACTTCACCTCGAGGGACCTTTAGGTCAAGAGGAAACGGCCTCAAGTTGCACCAGGCGAGGTTTAGGCTGGATTTTAGAAATTGCTTTATGGAAAGAGTGCTGAGGCATTGGAACAGGCTGCCCAGGGCAGTGGTGGAGTCACCATCCCTGGAGGGGTCAAGAAACGTGGGGATGTGGTGCTTGGGGACATGGGTTAGTGGGTTGGGTGGGGTTGGGTTGACGGTTGGACGTGATGATCCTTGAGGTCTTCTCCAGCCTTCATGATTCTGTGACTCCATGACCTGTGCTTCCTGACAGGTCTGTCAGCGGCGTAGCTGGTACCCATCCCTGGGTGCCCCGTGGTCCATAACAGAGCGGTGGGTGTGTTTTCTGTAGTTTTAGCTGCTGGTTTTCCTGTTGGTTGTTGCATAGATGTGTTGCAGAGGTGTTCGCTGTGTTACTTCCTCTCTTGAAGGTCATCAGATCTTGGTACTTTTTGTTGTGACTCTAAAAAAAAAAAAGTGGAAGATGTGTTTGGTTTTTTGTTGCTTCCCCAGCCATGCCCATGAGGAGCGGGGAAAGCTGTAGTTAAAGACAGGAGTGGTGTGAAAGATGAGCTCAGCATTGTGGGTGACTTCCTAAGAAGAGAAACCTGTTAAGAAAGAGGAGGATGTGCTGCACCGGAGAGTGTTTGATTCCCAGCTGGAAACAGAGCCAGTGACTTCAGGGAATTGCAGGCTGGGATTTGCATAGAGGTTGCCTGCTGCTTTGAATGCAAAGGTACAAAACGCCCAGCTGCTCTTCTGGGAAAGGTGCCACACTTCAGAAGGGCCTTTGCAAAGCCTGTGCCTTGCTTTGGTTGCATTGCAGGCTCCCTGAAGAGTGTAGTGTCAGCTCCCGGGGAAGCTTTGGTAGACAGTTTTGGTCCTGGAATGTAGGGTGGCTGAATTTAGGGCTGGGCCAGGATGGGGGAAAGATAAGCACATCCTTTTCCACCCCGGGATTAATTTTCTGTGCCTTATCTGTTAGGTTCTTAGGCGCTTCCATCATTTAAATAATTGTATGGGCAGTTTCTGATAGTGGTATTTGAGAGGTAATCTTTTTGTAACTTATGTTTAAGTTGGGGAAAATTGGATCTAAATTTAGATGTACAGGACTGTTTTAAAGCTCCCTGTGCGTGCTGCGTTGGCACTGTGCAGCTCTAGGCTGTAGGAGTCTCTCATTAATCCAAATACTTTTTCTGCCTAGTGCCTCTTACTTCCACCTTTGGAATGTGGTGGTGGCAGCTACTAGTCACACTGTAGCCAGATGTTTTCCAACCAGGTACAACCATGATTTTTACAACTCTTATTTTCTTTTTTTTTCAGTGTAGCATCTGAAATTGGAAACAAATCCAACTGCTTTCTGATGTGTGGCATTGGTTTTCTAGACGGAACTGAATTTTTTGGTCAGTTTGGAAAAAAAATCAAAAAATAAAAACAAAACAAAAAAAACCCAAAAATAAAGCAGATGTGCCAACAAGAACCGAAAGCTCATGTGTTTGAATATTTAGTAGACTTAAATTTAGTTGTGTGTGCTCTTTGGAACATGACTGCTCAATAATTGCCCATGAAATTAGATCAGCATTCAAAACCACCCCGTGAGAAAATCCAGCTGACTTGTTTTCTTTGCCTGTGTATAATGCTGAAGGTTATCCAAGTGGATTAAAGTAAATGCATTGTCTAGTAGCCCTCCTGTTTCTGAAATCCAGAAAGTGCTGTGAGAAGGCGGTGATGGAGGGAATCGGTGTGTGTGCCTGGAGGAGTCACTGGGTGTGGGAGGCGGCTCTGTCGCCTTCCTGTCCGAAGGAGATGGACCTGGAGCGCGTTCTGCAGACCGGGGGCCTCTGATGGTTAGAAACCTGCCCTTGCCTTCTGCCTCGGACTGCTCTGGGTGCACTGAAATACGGATTTCTGGTAATGCAGAAGGATCTCGGTTCAAAAAACTAAATGTTTACTGAAGTGCTTGTTCTGGAGGAAACAATCTTCTCTGTTCTTAAAGCCAACAGAAAACTCCGGTGCTAGTACGGCTTGAAGAACGTGTTTGTAATTGCTATTTGATTGTACAATTAATATGACCTAAGGCAGCTTGATGTAAAAATGTAATCTGCCTTAACAGCAAAGCCTGGGCTTAACAATTTCTCCTGCGGTAGGTGCTCAGCGCTCGGTGCAAACCCAGCTTGGCCCTACTGAGGTCTGGCCTTGGTGAAGGGGACCGAGGGCTGGGGAAAAGCGCTGGTGCGTGATCAAACACTTGCCACGCACTCATCGCTTCTGCAGTTTCGTGTTTTATTAAAATATTCTCCTAAATGAGAACTGGAAAAGGGAGGGGTGTTGAGGAGCACGGGGCCCGCCTTTAGCAGACGTAGCGTGCCGCCTGTGATTCGAACACTGGATGTGCTGCGCACAGACTGCGGCGTGCCCGGGGGATCGGGTGGGTTTTGCTGCGAGCGGTGATGCTTTGCCTTGCTGGTATTGACCCCAAAGCCGAAGGATCTCTGGCCAGGTTACCCTGCATCTGCGTTCGCAAGCTGCCTGGTGAGGATGCCTCTGAAATTACTCAGAGTGGGATGTGGAAGAGAGATGAGTGATGTGAGAGCCTCCGCTGCGGAAGGGCTGTATGCAGAGCACTGCACACCACGGGATTTTCCAAGGGGGCAGGCGGTGAGGGCAGGTCCTGGGCACCCCCAATGCTGGAAGCAGCTGGAATCGTTATCCCAGTCCCCAGGGATAACTGGTGGCTCTTCAGCACTCTGGGCTTTTCTGTTTCAGAAGTGCATGGTTAAAGTTTCCCTCAGAGGAGTGACTCCAATCTCCTCAACCAAACTTCTTGGTTTACATACTACTAATAAAAATGCTTCCTGTCTGTTTCGTATCTGCCGGTTCTAGCTTGGGGGGGTTATAAAATGTTGATGTGGGAAGTGCTGGAATGAAAGCTGGGCTCTGTACAGGTGGGTGAGCTCTGGTGTATCGTGAAGGTGTTTGTGTTTCATGTCTCCCATGAGAAAAAAAAAAATAAACTTGGGAATGCTGCTAATTGTTCTTAAAAAAACAGGTGAACAAGCTTTCATATTAGGTGTATAGGCAACTTTGATTTCCTTCTTTCTTCTTTTTTAAGAACAGCTGCCCGGTTTGGAAAAGGTTGTTTGTAAAGTAAGGTCTGTGATGTTCTTCAAATCTCAAACTCACTTCACCTCACTTGGTTTCTCCTTGTCTATTCCCAACTATCCACAAAACAGTGGTGATGACTTGATTGTTTGCTGCGATACCAGATTTTCCTTAACTCGCAAGTTTTGCCTGTGAGCAAAGTATCAGCAGCATAAATACGTCAGTTAGATTGTCAAGTCACAAGTGCTGATTTGTTTGCCTCTGTGCTTGGAGAATATCTTTCCGCGGGGTAGCAGGGCAGCAATAACACGGGTGGTGGTTTTATTCCACAGCAGTGAAGACGTGTGCGCTGTTCGGAAACGCAGTGAAGTATATGGTCGGTCAGAACTGCGGTTTGTGGGAATCACTTTTGAAAAGATCCTTTCCTCACTGTGCTTATTGCTTTGCATAAAGGAGAACCAGGGAGCAGGGGAGCGAAGGTCATTGTGGCAGCGACGTGGAGGCTCAGCCCTGGTTTTGCCCCCGCGGTGGCTGTGGTTGTCCCCCTTTGTCCTCAGCAGCTCCGGGGTGCTGTAGCAGGATTTGGCAGCCCCAGGTCTGTTCCCCCAGCCTGCCAGTGGAGAAGTGATGCGGGTGGAGGTTCTGCATAAAATCTGGATTCCTGCTGCGTAGGTGACCAACACCCCTGCCGCTGCCCTGCCCTGGGACTGGTGCTGCCAGGCTCTGCCCTGGTGGATCCTGGCTGTAACAGCACCGTACATTTTGCCTTGCTGTAGCTAACTTAGTTTTTGGGAGGATATTATATAATTGAGTTTCAGGTTGAATAATTCATACGTATGCACTGTTGAAACTTGAAAAATTCCTGGTGTTTCTTCTTTTTTTTTTTTTTTTAGTTGCATCATGGAGTGCCTGGCTTTTGATGAGTCTTCATGTTTTCCACCAGTGTAAATTGGTTTTAAACACGCTCCCATTAACAGCCACAAATTTAGCAAAAAGTTTAAACCTCTAGTTAGGCAAGATTCTAACTGACGTTAGGAGAAATCTTTACTGAAAACTTGGTTGTGTTGAAGCTCGATCTTTTTTCTTTTTAGCTTTTTTTTTTCCCTTTGCAGTTTGGTCTGGTTTAGCAAAGCCTACATTTTTAAGGCTTTTAAATGCAGAGCTCTGCTATGTGGCTCAAAAAGGGACTGTGCAAGTAAAGATACGCATCAAGGGCACTTGAATAAAATCTAATGTTTTGTTTCAAAAATTCTGTTAATATGCAAGATATGTAATGTAAAGCAGGGAGAGTGGGAGAAGAGCACCCGAGTGAAACTTCTTTGCCCCACTTGTAGAAGAATCCAATTTTTTTTTCATATTGAAATATGACATCTAGTTTTCTGAGTGTCAAGTAATTCTATTTTTCCATGACTTGCTTATAGAAGCTTGCAGGGATCTGTCTTTCTTAATGCTTTGTAGTGTTCTGGATTAAAAGCTCTGGTTTGATTGTCGCTGTGAATTTGGATCATGAGACATCTCTCAGTATCTGTCACTTTTATTACCAGTCTGGGCTAATGCACAGCAATTAATGTGATTGCATTAATATGCACTGAATCAAGTCTCCTCCTTTCTGTGGAATAATGGTTGCGAGGTCTGAGACGTCCCTGTTGCGTGACAGAGCTGTGAAAAGGCTTTTTTTAAAAAAAGACCTAAAATCTGTCATCTTTCTTGTTGCTTTTCCGTTAAGCGGGACCGAGTATTTTGATCCTGTCATCCTGTTCGCTCTTGTTCGAAGGGCCTCTGGTCCCTCGCAGTTCTGCATTTTCCTGCTGGTCCACAGCATGGTTTTGGTGTTTGCGGGTTTCCTAGTCCCGTTTGCAGTGGCGAGTGCTGGTTAGACCTTTCTGTGTCCCCCAGGAGCCCGAGATCACGCTGAACCTTCCCCCTAACCCGAGTTCCGCAGGCGGCTGGTTTCCTCTAGCCCGGTAGGGATGTGAAATTTCGTGATAACTGCTTACCTGTAGCCACCTCTGACTTGAAACTGGGAAAACCGCTCGGTGGGGTGAGGAGCCTTTGCTGGAGAGCGATGTCTTTCTGCCGGTCAGCTCTTTGCCGGCTGACGGCCGCTCTGCTGCGCGGGCGGTGCGTGGTCTGACTGGCGCCTGCCTTTTGCAGGGAGCGGATCCCCATGTCCTGCCATGGATGATGACAGCCAGGATGAACTGATCAACAAGAACGCTGCGCTGGGCAGGGGCAAACGGCAGGGTCTGGTGCTCCTCAGTGAAACAGGTAAGTGCAGCCCCTCTGCACCTGCAACATTGCCAGCTCTAGGTTGGAGAACTTAGTGGTTCAACCTCCGAAGTGAAGTAGAGATATACTTGTGACCATTTATTTCTTTTTCCCTGAAATTTTTTTTTTGTTTGCTTCCTAAATTCCTTATCTCAGACTGCTGGCTTGTTTCCCTTGAGTTTCTGAGGACAGGCAGCTTTGGTAGCATGGAGGAAATCTGGGTTTTTGCTTCGTATCTAACATCCTGAGCGGGAGTTGTGGTGTGTCCTTTGTGCTTTGCCTTTAAAACAGCGTTCAGCGGGTATTTCCTCTCTTCTTCTGTTTTCTTTTTAAGAAAGCAATGGTGGAAGTAGCTGTGATTCAGAAGATGATACTGGAAGTGAGGAGGAAGAAGATAACACTGAGGAAGAGGGAGGTGAAGAGGGCAAGGAAGAAAGTGAAGATGAAGAATTAGAAGGTGGGTCTGTTAGTGTATGGTAACAAGCATTTTTGGAATAATTGGAGAAAAAGTGTAGTGAAAGCTTTTCCTTCAGAAATTAGCCATGAAATGTAAATCCACGGGTGCTGCTTGTGTAAGGCTGATGCCTAAATCCTACAATAATAAACAAAGAAGTAATATTGTTAAGTTTTGAAAGCATTTGTATGTTTGAGGACTATTTGCTAGCCAAAGAGGTGTGGTTACAGTCAGTAGGAGTAAAGTCTGCCCCAGCATGAGCAGAAAAAAAGTCAAAATTGCAGCAATGGCTCTCGCTATTTTTCACTTACGAAAAGCTTGCTCGTTTGTTTGCTTTGGCATGAGGCTGTGATGGGGAGTTTGGGGAATAAATTACTATTGCTGTTAAGTCTAGGGAGGAGACTTGGCTAATTTTTCTTTGAAAAAGGAGTCTGGATGTTACTTGGGTTTGTTAATTTTAATGAAAATGTACTTTGTAGATGCACGTACTTCTGAAACTGCTGCACTCAAATTATTATTTGGATAGACAAAAAGAGGTTTTTATCACATGTTAAAGCTTGTTGGGAAGGCAAGAACACAGTTTTCCAATTACTACTTAGACTGATTTGAATGCAAGACCAAAAAAGTTGATGCCAGGTGCCAAAAAGCTGTATTAATCCATTGTTTCGAGTATTCTCTGCTATGTCCAGACAGGAGAATTCAATAGAAAAGAAAAAAGGCAAGGGCCCTATTTTCATTATTACAAAAAAAAAAAAATTAAAACAGCAGCTGCTCTGTCCAAGAAAAACAAAACAAAAAAACCAAACACCAAAGTAAGTGAAAGTGTTTTTTGGGTAACTTTTTGCTGCTTCTTGAAAATATCAACTTAATTCACAGGTTTTAGGGGAAGAATAGCACATGTCTCTTTATTTTGTACTAAAAACACCTTTCAATAATGTGTGCTGAGCGTTGAAAATTAGTTTTACTCAAAACGCAGCTTCTTTAAGCAGCCTCCAGCTAGGCACCCAGATCCCTTCACTCTCAAAATCATGATTTACTGGTGAAATCTTTAATCTGTTCTTCTGCAGGTGAGCATATTGCTGCTTCTTGCCCTCTGGGGCGTCTACTTATAAAAAAAAAAGAAAAAAATAAAGAAAAAAAAAAAGTACCATGATAGCTTTATTGTAACTTTTATTTTTTAACTTCAGTGTTCCGTGGCAGCCTGATAGACCCTACTCTTGCGTTGTCTTGTTACCCTGTTTGTTTTTCTGCTGTCTGTCCTTTTAATCTCTTGCAAGACTGGTCACGTTATCAGGTTTTTATTTTTCACCAGAGTCATCCATTACTTTTTAGTGAAGGGATTTGGGAAAAAGGAAAACAGCAAAAATTATTGCTGGGGAGGCTGGGCTTCACCCTTGCAGCCCCATAAAAGAAGCTTACTTGGAATTTTCTGTGGCCGGGTACCCCACCCTGCCCACCCCGTTTGCCCTCACCGCTGGAGCCCTGCGGCATGAGTTGTTTTTTGTCTCTCACTTTTTAAGATTGCGAAGATGATGAAGAAGAGGAAGAGGAGGAAGAAACTGAGGCCCCTGTGGGTGGAGTGACTGATCCTCTGAAATCAGAGCCACACGTAAACGGAGCGAGCGTTTCCTCTGATGAGGATGGCGAAAACTGCCCCATCTGCCTCAACACCTTTAGGGACCAGGCTGTTGGGACTCCTGAGAACTGTTCCCATTATTTCTGCTTGGACTGCATCGTGGAGTGGTCGAAGGTGAGCTGTTTTGTCCCTGATGTCCTGTGGCCTTCTGGTGTGCTCTGCTCTCTCCCCTCTGATCATGCTGTTCTGCTGCAGTGAGAAGAAAACACTGTCATGTTTATATTTGCTTTCTTAAGCTTTTTTTACACAGACGGGAGTTACTGCTCTGTTTGGCAGGATTCATGTTTGTAAAGTGTGGATCTGTTTTTTTTCTTGTAACCATCCTAGTCTGCTTTGTTGTCTGAAAGCTGTAATGGCATAAGCAAGTGTGTTTCTAGGCATCTAAAATTCCTCTTTTCAAGCCAAGCCACCAGCAATACTGTTTTTTTTCTCTCTCTGTATATTTCTCTGTATATCTATCTTTATCTCTTTTTGAATTCTGTGTTGTGGCTGTTGGATGGGAGTCTGTCGCGACAGTGAACATTTAAACACAGAAAAGATGAGTACTGACTAAATCAGCGGTTTGCTCTGAATTCAGATTTCTGTTGGAGTTCCTTGCTACCTAACTGTAGTTCCCATAATCACCACCCAGGGTGAGGATTACAGCACAACTTACTGTGCATGCAGCAGTACCAGTGGTAATAAAATCACTCTTACTGAATATATTTGTAAGCCATTTCCAGTTGCTCATTGGTCCGAAGAAAGAAAATGCCCTAAAACCTGAGAACTTTTTAAAGGCAATGTTTGGGAGAACTTTGATGTTGCTTTGGCAATTGAATAATAATTAAATTACTTTGGTATAATAAATGCTTCTCTAAAAATGCATGTTTTTTTCTGATACAGTAAGTTGTCTGTAAACCAGAAAAGTCAGGTTTAAGTACTTAAAATGGCAAGACCAATAACTGTTAAAATGCTTATTACATTAATAATTTAAGATTTCCTTTTTAAAAATTGATTCAAAAGATATGCTTATTAACTGTATGGAGATTTTTTTTTTTTTC
>VZTO01027865.1:80032-114058 GCA_013400615.1 Syrrhaptes paradoxus
ATATTAATAATTTAAAGATAACTTTATAAATATTGATTAAAAGATATGGTTATTAACTTGTATGGAGATTTTTTTTTTTTTCTAGAATGCAAACTCCTGTCCAGTGGATCGAATCCTCTTTAAGTACATTAGCATTCGGGCTCATTTTGGTGGTAAAATCCTAAAAAAGGTAAGCTTCCTACTGTAGCAAACAAGGCTGGTTGCCACAAAATAGCTGTTCAAACATTTACACTTCTAGCACGTTGATCTGATATTTGGTATCGGATGAACTCTTTCTGGTGAATAGGAATAATGTAGGTTAAATGGGATCTTCTTGTGTCTCAATACCCGCTGTACTCTGTAGAAGTCGGGGTTGTAAGGGAACTGAGCCACAAGGCTGAGGGTAGCCTCTCAGAAAGGAATATTGAAGAGCTTTCATTGCTCTTCATGAATATCAGAAACACGTTGGTTTTCAGGGGGCATTTAGGAGTTTGATGCTCTGTTTTCATAAACAAATGGTGTTTGCATTTTGATAGAAGTGCAGATTAACATGTAAATCATAGATTTAGGGGAAAGAAGCCAAGCTTTCTCTCTTTTCTCTTGTTTTTGGGGGTTTTTGTTTGTTTGACTACTTCTGATCTGATTTGGGAATTTTGGCTTTCTTAAAGTGCAGTTTTCTGTAGTTGTTTCTGCCTGGCAGTAGACAAGTTCAGTGGATATTTCCAAGCATTTGATCATGTCCTAGATGTGTTGAATGAACTAAATGAAGGTTCTGGTATCTTAACAGCCATTTTGGTTCATTCACTTTTAGATTTTGCTGCAGGGATTGTTAATGTGACAAAGGATTGAAAAAAGTGCCGTGTTCTGCATAAAACGTGAATCCCTCTTTTATTTAGATTCCTGTTGAGAACACGAAAGCTCAGGGTAACGATGGAGAGGATGATCCAACCTTCTGTGAGGTGTGCGGCAGAAGTGACCGCGAGGATCGCCTGCTGCTGTGTGACGGCTGCGACGCAGGGTAAGAAGGGTTGAAACGGATGGAGCGCCTGTGTGATTGCAGAGCAGGGCTGGCCGGGCAGTGTTTGGTCCACAGGCACCCCCTGCTCTGTAGGTCTCCCCTCACTGCCGCCAGACCTGTATCCGTGTGCTTAGGGTGGATCCTTGGCTGGTCCTGTGGCAGCGTAAGTGTGGAGAGTCCCGCACACACCGGAGCTGCAGACCGCTGAAGCCATTGACCATACCTCCCAGTGGTGAAGATGTTTGTGCTCGTCCGTGCAACATCTGGGTGCATGGAGAGTAAAAAAAATTCTGTGTCCTCTTAAGAGGGTGCGTGACGTGTCCCAGCTGAGGGGGCATTGGTGCTGTGTGGGAGAAGTGCTGAAGATTGTTTTGTGAAATTTGGAGAACTTCTTTATAGCCACAGCTGCTAAATGATTCCCTTAATTCTTGCTTACTTGTGTCTCTGCCTAACAGGTTTTTTCCCCTCCTTGATGAATAAAATGAGTGTTTGAGTGAAGGTGTCAAGATACTTGAACACAGCTTTGGGCCTGCAGTCTTCTGCTAGAATGTACAGCTCTTGTTCTGTTTGATCGGTCTTGCAGCGTTGTCGGTTTGATGATGTCAAAAGTTACCCATTGAACAAAGAGAGATACTTGCTTGCAAACTGAGAGTATTGCTTCAGATTTGCCTTTATGGTCTCAATAGTTCCACTGATTTTTCCACCCCTCCCAAGTCTGATACATTTTTAAAATTTTTATCTTATTATCCCAAAATAAATGCTGACTTGTAGAGTTTGCACTTCTGGAAGCACTTCCTAAAGAAGGAACCTGCACTCTTTACTAGCTCTCCATGGCTGAGATTAACTCTAGAAAACTGTAGAATAGCTTGCTTCAGATGCTAGTTTTATTTCTGTACATCTTCTATCTGACCTGACACTGGAGTGAAAATATTATAGATTATTTTTGTCAGCAGTTCTGAGCCAATGGAGTCATCCTGTCTTTCCATTGCTTTTAGCTAGACGTGGCTTTCCGCAGTGTTTAAACTGTGTGATATAATGTGGTATAAACTATCATGTGGTATAATAATTATCTTACGAATTCAAGTTATGGTTTGAGCAATCAAATCTTTTTTCCATTGCAACCCTTTTCAGGTAAGACTTGTTGGAATGTGACACCCTAACTTTCTCCCCTGTGTAACAGGAGCGTTAAGATGGATGTGAATACAAAAGTGCGCATGTCTAGGCACTTGAACAAACAGTAGAAAAAAGGTTAATTGCATTAATGGTGTGACACCTTAATGTATGACTTCATTCAGGTTACCAGGGAGCAAGGAGAGAGTAACACTGCCACAGAGATGGGTGCCAAGAAGATGAAGAGCAGGGCTACATCCATGACCAAAATTCCTTAACTTCCCAAATCTCATTTTTCATATTGTGTGTGAGGACTGAGACAAAATAATGAGGCAGAAGGTCCCCAGAAGCATCCCTTTGTTCGTTAAAGGTATAAGAAAGAAGTTTTCACTGCCAGTCACAGAGCTTAAGAGATGTGCTGAGGGCTTGATGGCCGGTGTCTCTTGCCCTGTGTTGCACACAGCTGATCCTGGCCAGACCCCTTGGGCTCACAGAGCCTTTCTGCTTGTCAGTGCCTGGGTACCAGAGTGCAAGGAAATGAACCTGAGAGAATAAGCGTGAGCCAGATCATTTTACTGAGAGGGTTTTTTGGTGAAACAAGTATCACCTTATACTTCTATAAGATCTGCAGTTGGGTTTTGTTGTGGGGATTCCTGTGTGCTGAGGTTCTTTGCCCGTCCAGGGACTCTAGATAGCTGTTGCAATAAGTTCTCCAGTGCCCAGAGTTTTAGGACTGAAAGTCTTTGCTCGTCAAGTTGGCAATGACGTGACTTCAGAACTCCCAGAGATAATTTGAAAAATATGTAATTAAGTTCTTGCTACAAGTACTTTTGTTATGACTTTGGCCTGAATTTAACAGTATTACTTGTCAAAATCCTACTTTGGGGAACTGATCTCATTCCTGGCAGCTGGCGTTTGGACAATGAACTCTCCCAGAGAAGGAAAATACTTTGCTACTTTCATTTTAAAGCAATAATTTATTGCAAACATGATTTTTCAACTTCATCTTGCTCTCGGAAAGAGTGTGAAATCTCATCTGCTGAGATGTACTCTATAATGCAAGAAGGACATGATATTCCATCTTTAATTGACAATATATTTTAGTATAAACATAACATTTGGCAGTTTAGCTCCAAACTGTTTTTATCACAGCGTGGTTGGGAACAGGTCTGAAAGACACAATCTGAAGTTGGGGTGATGAGTGGAAGGTAGATTAACAGCTGTATTCTCTCCGTGGTTTTTTTGTATTGCTATAAAATGGGATTAGAGCATCAGATGAATGTTCTTCCCTTTTCCTTACTCTGTGGCCAGGTGCTGAGATGTGTTATCAGGCAGGGAATTTTGGCACAGGAAGGTGAAACAGAGAGCTTCACTCTTTTTCCTTTACTTGTTTCTGAGTTAACCACTGTACTCCATCAGAAATAACAGAGTTTCCCCTTTTAGAAAAAGAACAAAGTTGGTTGTAGAAACGTTGCTGATTTGAAACTGAAACTCTTCCTTGAAGGCTGTGGTGTCCCCATGCTCCTTGCCTAGAGAACTTGGTCTAAGCACTCAGTTTTCATGAGAAGCATCTCATTTACTTGGGAGATCTGTTTTAATTCTTTTTAGCACTGTAACTTGAACGTGTGTTGCTTCAGAAACTCTGTGCTCCTAACGTGTGTCGCTTTGGCTGGGTTGTAATCGTTGAAAATGGAATTGAACAGATGACGGGACCCGAGCTGGGTGATGGTGAAAGGCTTCCCTGGGCAGCCGCTCTGCTCAGTCTGGCTGCTCAGCCTCTTGCCTGAGGAACGTTTTCAAAAGACCCACCTAAGGGAGCATGGTGCTCCTTCTTTCCCTTTGAGATTCGATAAGGACGAGCACAGTTCTCAGCCGAACGGTGCTGGAAGTCAGCGTGGTTAGTCTCCAGCCCTGCAGGCAGCTGTGCGGAGCCAGTGGCTGGCCGAAGCCCTGCGCCCTGCCCTGTGCCGTTACGCAGAAATCCTCATCACTGCTCGTCTTAGTCGTGCCAGGTACCTGTGGGGTGCAAGGCATTTATTCAACGTAACGAGGCATTGCGGTTGACCCGTGTCTACTCATGCAAAATAAAGCGTTTGTAAGTTCCAGTAACACTAACACTACGTTGGTTTGCAGGAAACTGGTGGTGATTTCTGGCCCCCTGTCTCCCCAACACCTCCATACTTCTCTCCTTTCTCTTTGCCACCATCGGTTTTGGCTCTGCAACATTTCTTGCATCTTGAGTTCAAATGGCAAGTGATAAACATTCACTTTTCTGGGCTTTTTTGAGCCAAAAGGGATCAAAATACCATCTAGAATTGAAGACCCTTCTGTAGCTCTCAGGTAGCGTCATTTCTCTGGAGGCTGTTAGAAGCTGATGTGTATGCCATAGTTTCAAGCTTAAGAAAGTGTGTCTGCCTTATGTAGCATGTGGAGAACAGGCAAAAGGCTCTCTTCCCTTGGTCAGGAGCATTGTTTGATTTTTATTTTCCTCTTCTTTTCCCAAGGTATCATATGGAATGCCTTAATCCACCCCTGAGTGAAGTCCCTGTAGATGAATGGTTCTGTCCAGCCTGTGCCCCCATGGGTGTCAGTGCTGCTGCAGGTAAGTGCTATCCACTTAAAGTAAATATTTTTCTCCTGACTTAGAAGCATGTGCTGTTTTGAAGAGATGTTTAACCCCCGTTTTTATCTGCTTTAAATAATTGTTTTGAGAGGCATTCTCTCTTGAACCTGAAAAGCTGACTTGAACTCTTGACTGATAAGAGGATCTTGTTGATTGAGATTTTTCAGCTGCAGTTACAACCCATGGAGCTGCTGTTTCTAAGCATTCTTTAACCTTCCTGAGGCAGGCCCAGCACCTTGGTGCAACTGCAGTGTGTTACATTGGGAAGAACTTCTTAGTATCCCCACCTCAGATTGCCAAGGTAGCAGCAATTGCTGTTACCTAGAAAATCATCTTTCTGTGTAACAGTCTGAAGCAGGGGTGTCTGTGCTCGTTTCCTTTTGAGAGGATAACGTCTGCCTTTGGGGCTGATTTGGTTTAAGAAAGGGAATACTGGTTGGGTTTTTTTGGGGGGGTCCAAAATTCTTGAAATGCTTTCCCTTGTAGAGAGACAAGTGACCTGGGCATCTTTTCTTTCAAGATACAGATCATGTCAGTGAAGAAGAGGTTGCTGCCCTCGTGGCTGATGTTACTCCTACTACCAGTAGGCTACGCCCTCATGTCCGAACCCGAGCTATAGCCAGAACTCGGCAGAGCGAACGCGTTAGGGCAACTGTGAACAGGAACCGGATAACAACAGCGCAGCAAATTCAGGTATTTAGAAGTGTGTGCTAATGAGCCTCTGGAAGAACCTTGTGGAAGAGTTTAAATAAGTCCCCCCTTAAGTAGCTCAGCTGTCTGTGTTGGCCGTCCATAGCACAATGGTTAGTCGTGGAGCTCTTTCAAATTGAGGGGTAGAACGTGCAAATTAAGTGCAGCACATGACTGAGACTCTCGAGTTTGAAGTCTGCAGTAGCTTCCTCTCTTAATCTGCATTTTTATCACCTCCATTGTCAGCAAAATTTTATTTTTATTCCCAGTGACTGCTAGTGCTCATTTTGTGCACCACTTCTGCTTTTTTAGCATGCTTTTTTTGTGGAGATAGGGCATGTTTATTTGACATTTGTGTATTTGCGTGTTTGTCCTCCTACCCTCTTTCCCATAGCAGTACAACCTGTTGGCCACCTTCAGCCATATTGAAGAGAAAAATTTAATATTTGTAAGGTTTCTGTGTTTATGAAAATCAGCATCTTACTGAAGAGACAAAAACCCAGAGGCTAGCGTCCTCAGTGATGTGGCAGTGTCTGTTCAGCCACAGCAGCAGGTACCAGAGCATCTATGCAAAGTACCCCAGATACCCAGGGTCTGACAAGTCCTTTATTCCTTGAACTGTTTACTGAAAATGGTTGTCTGAGATGTTTCTGCTGGCTGGGTTAATGATGATCTTTTAGGTAACAATTAGTATGCTGCAAACTGAGAACTTTCAAGCCTGGGGATCTCCTGCCTGCTTTGCCCTCTGGCTTTAGCCAAAGCCCTCTGCCTGTCACTCGCATAAATATCAAAAGCCTTAAACAGCACAGGAGCACACGGTGACTTACAGGGGATGCAGAGCCTGTCAATAGCCTCCATGGGACCAGGGATGTGTTAATTGGTTCTTCATTAATGCTGCTGTTATTTTGGTAGAAACATGTGGAATTCTATGACTTTTGAAAGGAAGAGGAGGATCTGACTTGACATAAAGAAGAAAAACTTGACATTTTTCCCTGGGGATGGTCAACCGTGGAAACAGGTTGCTTGGACAGGTTTTGAAATCTCAAATCTTTGGTGGCTTTCAGCACCTGCCTGAGGAAGGGCCTAACCAACCTGGTCTGAATTCAGTGTTGACCGGTGAACAGAAAGGTCAGACCCTTCTGCGGGACACTCCGAGATCCTGTCTGACTTGAATTACTCCATTGTTCTGCAAAAATTAACTTGGTTTCATCTGACAATAACATGCTGGTTTGGGTTTGATTGTATTAAGTCAGTTTTTTGCCAAAGATAGGAAAATGTAGAAAAGAGGGAGAAGGGAAGAGTGAATGAAACTATTTCTTCGAGTTGATGAACTGGCTGTGGATGTCAGGTTGGGTCTCTCCTTGGAGTGTGAAGTGCAGTCTGGGAAAAGTCTGAGTTGGATGTCGGAGGTTTGGCAGATGAAGCTTTTCCTTGTAATCCAGTGGTAAAGGTCAGGTGAGAAAGAAGAAGGAAATGCACTTGAGATTGTGAAGTGCCTCAGCTTCAGGAGCTGCACTTCTGTGAGTTCAGGCAGAAGAGAGCAATGTAAATAAAGACAGGCTTGAGGGAAGCAAAACAAAATGCCAAAATCTTGGGGGGAAAAAGAAAATATTTTTCCATTATCTTACCTTCCCGTTGGTTGGGAAGAACAGCCTACTGTCTCCAAAGCCAGGCCTTTTAGTTTCAACTTGAGAAGAACTAATAAAATAGAAAAACCTGATGAATTGTTTGATGCGTTGTTGTTAAGCAATCACATCTGAGCTGTCAGGGCTATATGTTGAAAAAATAACTGTAGCAGAGTGGTGTTTGAGGTGAAAGGCCTTGCAAGGTAACCACTAGTGCTTTTCTTTCCGTCCCTGGCTGTTGTTTTAGATATTTCAGCGTCTCCAGCAGATGAGAACGGTGGTGCCTGGGGACTTGCGTACTGGTGTAAGCCTGGGAGCCCAGTACTTCCCGTTCAAGCAGCCATTCCTAGCTCCACTTCTCCATCTGCAGAGATATGACAAACTACACCCAGAAGGGCGTTATTACTTACTCCCTTTTGGTCTGAATGAAAGTGCATCTTATCCTAGCTCGTACCTTGAGTTGGGTGAAGCTTAATTCCACTGGTTAAGCATGTAAGCTGTTGTCCTCAAAGCATAGAGGGATGCTGGTTTCAGATCCTTGGAAAGCTTTAGTGTTCAGAGAGGCAGTTCTTGTCATTCATCTGCAGTTCTGTAGGTACCTAAACTAGTGGGTAACTAGTCCTTCTCGAAAAATAAATATGTTTAGGCTAATGTTCAGAGCTTTTCTTGCTCCGTTCTGCTCTCCAGATCAGAGAGCCTTACATCCTATTTATTGGCACCCAGGATACTGAAAACAATGGTGTTCTAAAATAGCTCACTAAAATAGTTTGGAGCATGCATTAGTGACACTGACAGAGAAGCATGGCGACGTTACTTGCGTAGTAAGATGAATTGAAGCATATGTTTCTGTTGGCATAATCTGTTTTCAGACATTTTGCCGTTTGAAGCTTGTTTGCCACCTCCAGATATTCTAAAGCCATGCTCTAGCGCTTGTGCCACGTGCACAGTTCGTAAATGCACCAGGATCTGATGTGTTTGCTCTGGCAGAAGGTTAGCGGTGTGAATAATCAGTAACATCGGAGGCATCTTTGCATCTGCTGTCGTCGTATGAAGCTGTCAATTCTTGAAGAAAGGAGAGCGGGTAGGAAAGGTGTCTTTGCCCATAGCAGGGGAGCTGCACTCGATGATCTTTAAAGGTCCCTTTCAACCCGAACCGTTCTGCGATACCGTGAGATTTTCGGGAATGTGGTTGGTGTGGGCATGGCCAACTTCAACATAGCTGTTGAGAGAAACCCGCTCTGAACGCCTTTGTAGCCGAAGGAGGGAACAAACCTGTGCTGTGTTTGCCGAGCAGGGATTCTTTGAGCTCACATTCTGAGGCTGGCGGTTCAGGATCCATACGCTTCAACTGTGTGTGTTGACATGTGGTTGACCCTTGAGTATAAAGAGGAATTTGAACCTTGTAGGAGCAGCTCCTGCTTATCCCCGTGCAGTGATGCTCTGGAGGGGGACTCAGCTGCCATTTCAGTGAGTTCCCGGAGGTTTGTGTTTGAAACGCTGCCTCTGGACGTGTTTCACAGCATTAGGTAAATAAAAGAATGAAGAGGGTAAGACAGGGGAGCTGTGCTGTGTTGGCTTTTCAGTCTTTGCTCATCACACTTTGCTGCATGATGAGACACAGGTCAGTCAGGTGGATCTGGGGAAGTTCTGAAGTGAACTTTTTCATTGAGGAAATGTCAGTCCTGGGGAATGCTCTCATTTAAAGAGTCAGAGTTAGGCTGCCCATGGCTTGTAACACTGAGGGAGGCTGGAGAGCAAGGCCATGTTCTCCTTGAAGTGACAGTCAATAGGTGGGAAAGGTGACGTAGCTGCTTAACCGGAAGCCCAATGACATGAGTGCTCCTCATTGGAATCTCAAATCCATTTTTCATCAATTGCTTTTGTAACGAACCTGTTGCTGACCTTTGGATACCTGTCTCGTGTAACAGCACGTGCCGAGGTACCTCATGTCCTCTCTTCTGGATGAAACGATTGAGGCAGTTGTAGCCGGCCTAAACACCGCCGTCTACCAGCGTCCGCTTACACCCCTGGCTCCTACTAGGCAGAAAAGAAAAACAGGTAAGGCCATGGGACATCTTCTCTGGTAACTTTTGCAAAAATAAACACTCTGCAAAGATAAGCTGGAATCACACAAAATACTCTGGATGAGCCGTATGCTGCCGTACCCGTGCAGCTACAGCAGTATACCATGTGCATTTTCTTCCTTCCCCACAATGCCTCTGCCCAGAAGTGTCTCGAAGGTTGTTTTTAAATAAATCCTCATTATTTCACTTTTTCTGCTCTGCTGGTTTATACTGCTGCAGCACACTGTAGGTCTCTGAGCTGCTTTGTGTGCCGTGGGGGAATGAATGGGGGAGTACCGGGTAAAAAGCAGTGCCAGCCACATCCCTGGTTGTCTTTTGTCCCAACAGGTAGGAGGAAGAGAGTAGGAGGCAAAAAAAGAACTCAGACAAAATCTTCTGCTGGGAAGAAGAGTTCAGGGACACAGCTGAAGAGGCGCAAGCGTCTGGTAAAGAAGAGAAGGGGGAAAAAGAGGAGAATAAGATCACATGTGAGTTTCTGTCAGTATCTGCCATTTTTCAGGTGTTTGTAAAGTTGCCACCGCCTGTTCTTTTCAATAGGCCACGGATGTTTGTGTCTGTGTTGCTGCAAACCAGTTAATCATCCGTAAGGGCTCTCAAAAAGCCGTTCAGCTGTGGATAGTGTTCTCTCGTGAACTATACTGAATACTCTGCACCAGCTTGATAGCTTGATTTTTGTCCTTGGCTACCTTAACTAGAATTTACATCCTACAGAACTGTCCCTCCAGCCTTCAATAAGGAATTGGCAATTTTGAATGACAATATTAAAGATTTTGAGAAACTTACCTGGTCACTTAAATCTGACATGTGCAGTCTCTGGGTGAAGTGACATATAGGCTATAGTTAGAAGTTTAACAAATGTTTTAAAACAAATATAGATAATAAATGTACACTACTTCTGCTACCAACAGTGGTAACCTGATGGCTGTACTTAGCCTAGGTGAAGAATATGAGGCTTTAAACCCAGGATACGTACCTGCCCTAACACACAAATAACCCGATCTGTGTATCTGTGCAGGTGAAAAATGAGGTTACTACTCGCTCCCGGATTGCAAGAACTCTTGGTCTTAGTAAACCTGTGCGTGGGGCCTTGATTCCTTCCGTGTACAAACCAACGGAGCCCTCGCTGGGCCTGATGAGAGCAGATATTGGTGCAGCTCCTCTGTCTGTGTTCGGAGATCCCTATGAGTTGGATCCTTATGAAAGGTAAGATATGTCTGGATTATGATCAGGAACCTGATAATTTCCCAAGCGCCGGTTTGTTTGTACACATGACTTTTTGCAGAGTGTAGATCTCCCATTTGAAGACAACTTTGGATACACAGTTCATAACAACGCTTCGGCCGATTCTTTCTCTGTTGGCTGAATTGCTGAGCTCTGAAAGAATCAGCCTTGTTTAAAAAGGTTTGCTGAAATAATAAGCCTTGTGAAAACCTTTGAATAACTCTATAGATCCTATTAGAGGCTAGAATCTGAAGGAGTCGGATCCTAATCAGTCAGTGAAGATAGATAGCATATTTGATATAAAATAAACAGTTCCTTCATGTAGAGTTAAAAGGAGCTGTGGGATCTTCCATGTTTCTCCTCTTCCCACCTTCACTTTTCCAGACACTTTAAATTCAGGAGGAATTTTACTATGCCATACTTTGTGCCACTCTTAAGCTTTGGATTTTGGGGAGGGGGCATCTGAAATTATTGTTGGTGAAATTTAATTTTACACTGAGTAAGTTTTATCTACTTTTTCTATGTGACGTAAAAAACATTCAGACAATTTCAGGGTTCATGTGTGTGTCTTATCGACAGTAAAGAAGAGGTTCCAGCAAATCCCGATTCACCAGTGAGTGCCAAAAGGAGAGTTCTCTCCCAGTCAGCACTGAGGTCTCACCGTCCTGTAGCTAGACCTGTTTCTGTGGGACTTCCCAGGTAAAAATCCATCAAATGATTTATTTTACTTTATTTTTCTTGATTGTCCAATGACTCTAACAAAAGAGCAAACTGGGTGATCATCCTGGTTTAATTCCTCTCCTACCCTGAGTATTTTAGAGTCTGTGTGTGCACGCCTGCCCATGTGTAGATAAATAACCACAGCATTTTGTGCAAGAATTATTTTCTTACATTGAAATACAGGCTCTTATTCTTTCATAATATCTCTAACTATTGCACTGAAATTTCAAATTGATATTTCCACCCTGATCTGCCTCTTCTTGCTTTCTGGTTTGGGATAGTTTAGTAATCCCATTAGTGTGTTTTAAAACCCAGTCTTGTTAACCTTTAAAAACCACTTGCTTATTTGAGAGGGTCAGGGAATCTAATTGTGCATCCAGAGGAGGAGACGAGGGACATCCCCACCTCACCCGATTCCTCTGCCCTTTGTTGGAGCTCAGAACATTGAGAGAAAGCTCATGGTTTGGGTGCAGGATGCAGGGGAGGGGGGTGGGACCCAGGGAGCAGGACAGGATGAGAAGAAAGTGGATGGGGAAAATGACTGAGGCAGGTACCAACCGAGTCACAGAAAACCACAAGGCTGAGGGAGCTGAAGACTAGGAGACATGGAGGGAGCTAACTCAGATGATTAGAAGTGTGAGGGGTTTACATGGCTGTCTTCTAATGCGTTGGACTTATGAGAAGGGTTAGTTGCTCAGGAATACCATACTTCTATGATAATTTGGAATATTTCTTTACCTTTCCCATCTCAATCTTGAAGGAAGCCTTTCAGGAAGCTTTCCATGTCCTCTGAGGTATTTGAGAAGCCAATTTTTTAGAAGGTAGAACTGTTGAGCTGAAATTCAGCTTTTCTGAAGGTTTTCTTTGCCTGGACTACAGTGAGTTTCCTAGGCTGGCTTGGGCAGCCAGTTCTTTTAGCCTTCCTGTTTTGTCTTTCTGTTGTATGTTATTACAGGTTTTTGGTTTACATTATGTTCGGAAGGCTTGCTTTGTTGTCATACAGAAATGAAATGCAGCTCCCTCAAAGAGCTGGGTCTGTTGGTCCCTGTTGACGTTCTTTGTTAAAAAAAAAAAAAAAAGCAAACCCCAAAATATCAATAACACAAAAGCAAAGAAAGAAAAACAAAGCCACACCCCAACACTAAAAACACTCCAACTGTTTTCAGTCCATCTTTCAAGAACAGAGAACTTACAGTTTAACCTTTTTCATATGATTGAGTGATGCATGACAAGGAGCATTTGTGTTGTCCTGTGTGTGGGAGCATTGCTGGTGTTTGTCAGTGTTATTCCTGCTATGTCATGCTCCTCGCTACCCAACCAGTACGCACCTGTGTGTGTTCTGACTGGTGCTAAACACTGGTTTGAGCTGCATCCATTTTTTGAGGTAGCAGTGGAGGCCTGAGGAATACATTTGTGATGGTGATTTGGTGAGGGGAAGAGAGGCAGCTGGCATGGAAATATCTCTGAAGGGCTGAACAATGGCTTACACTTCAAAAATGCATCTTAAATGCACTGGAAAGTTAATCTTGATCCACAGTGATCACCGCGTGAGCACCGCTTGGATACGATGGAAAGCGTTTGCTTACCACGGTGTCTGCTGTGATTACGTGCTGTCCTGTCCCGTGACGTTCCTGCGGGAAGTCAGATAAAGCTTCACCTTCTGGTTGTCAGAGGGAGATGGGGGCTGAGTGACTCTAGTGAAGCCAAAACTACAAGTGAACTTCCCTGGCTGACCTCTGTTTATGCCCTTGATTTTGGTTTCTTTTTAATGTAATGTGTGTGTATAGAACAAGTGCTGTAAGAGTAAAGGAAATATAACCCCTCTGAAACATACAGAAGCAGTGTGTCTGCCCTGAGTCCTGAGCGAGAAGTGGAAGCCGCCCCTGTGCCCGATCTGTTGGGAAGTATCCTGTCTGGACAGAGCTTACTCATGATGAGTAGTTCGGATGTGGTCATCAACAGAGATGGTTCGCTGACGGCGAAGAAGGCAGGTAAGGCTTCGGCACTTCATAGCGTGAGGTGCAGTTTGCTGCTTTGTTTCATCCATGTCTGCCCTGGTCCTGCAGGCTACATAGCTTCAAACATAGGGATCCTCTTATTGAGCATTTGAATCTGTAGGATAGATTCAAGAGTTGCCAGCAGTAATCCGTCTAATAAGATTCTTACGTGTTACTAAAATATCTCTGCTCTGTCCAGTCCTCATTTTTTATAACTTGTCCCATCACTTGTTACTTTAGAGAAGAGGCCAAGAGGAAGCAGCCTCCAGTTGCACCAGGGGAGGTTTAGGCTGGATATTAGAAAAAATTTCTTCCCTGAAAGAGTGCTGAGGCATTGGAACAGGCTGCCCAGGGCAGTGGTGGGGTCACCATCCCTGGAGGGGGTCAAGAAACGTGTGGATGTGGTGCTTGGGGACATGGGTTAGTGGGTTGGGTGGGGTTGGGTTGACAGTTGGACTTGATGATCCTTGAGGTCTTTTCCAACCTGAATGATTCTGTGATTCTACTTGTCTCTGTTTTAGTTGCAGAACTGAGATGTTACTGGAGGATTTTGGTTTTAATAGGTAGTTTTCTCCTTTCAAAAGTACTGCACTGTAGTTTCAGGCTTTGTTATAAAAAATGGAGGGCTGGATAGAGCAGCGAGATCTTAGTACCCAATTCTTCTGGCATTTGTCATGCATTCCTGCCATGCCTGTGGACTGTACTTTGACCTGAAGAGCAGTGATGAGGACCTTGGCAAGAAGTTTATTTGCAAAAGCGGAGCTCTAGGATATGTGCTAGCATCTTCAGCTGTATTTTCCCTTGGCATGGTATTATTGGGAAAGAATCTCTTCAAATTGAAACGTAGAGCTTTATTCTTAAAGTAAGTGCCTATAACATCCTCTGTGACAGTAATTTTTATCGATCGCAGCTACAGGATAGTAGTCACAAATCTGATGATACCTATAGAACAGAATAATTTATTTCCTAAACATTAGAGTTTACGTCAAAGATGCGGTTACCATTAACCTTGAGCATTTGACCAAAGGAACTATTGGACTGCCTTATTACTGTGTGGTATGTCTGCAGACCAAATAATTAGCTCAGTACTTCTTTAAATGTTGTGTGACAATGTCTACATAGATACTGAAAAGCTGAATTGTTTGCTTGTATGCCATAGCTCCCCTTCACAGAAAATCAGCAAATGACTCAAGAGTGGACGGTAGTTCCGGACAAAACACCCAACTGAGTACGGTGCACTCAGGGACCACAGCAAGCAGCTCCGTGGCTGGACCTTCAGTTTCCTCAGGGCTGAGTACTCGCGTCAGACCCTCCTCCTCGAGCTTGTTTTCGTCACCTTCACCCCCACTGAGCAGGATTGAGCCTGCAGCAAGCCCTGCCCAGACGACATCAGAAAAGGCAACTGTCAGATCAGAATATTCGATGACGCCCAGGTCTGTTCAGACTCCGAATACAGCTACCCTGAGCAGGCGTGGCTCCAGGTTAGAGGAAATGCCCAGATTTAATGGAAACTCTAAAAACTTTGCACCCACTGACTCATCTTCAAAACCCCTGAGCTGTAACTTGAATTCTAGCTCAAAAGCTGTAACTGTGAGGCAGCCCTTAAAACCACCTCCCAAGAGAATTGACATCTTTGAGCTTCCTAGGATACCAAAGATTAAAAAGGAAACCAGCAGCAAGCAGGTGGAGCCAGAACCCCCAGGAAGCCAAAGCTGTGACATCCCCAGCTCGTGTATAACCCAGCTGACTGGCAAGGAGAGCACTAACCAGCCGGGAAAAAGCAGCAAGGTGGAAAGTCAGAAGTCAAATGCCAAGGAATCTCAGCAGCAAACGCGGACAAGTGGGGTGTCTTTTGCCACCAATACAGGTGCGTATAGCAGTTCTTCGCTACTGGGCACTTCGAGGAGCAAAGGCCCAAGCCCTTTTGAGAGTTTTAAAATCAATATTCCTGGAAACGCAGGGCATCCCAGCAGACTGTCTCACCCAGGATTTTGCAACACCTTCCGCCCTGTGGACGACAAAGTGCAACAGAAGGAGAGTCCTTCGCCTCTTTTCTCAGTGAAGAAAAAGCAGGCCAAAAGTGAAATATATGATCCCTTTGAGCCAACAGGGTCGGACTCAAGTTCAGCAGGCAGCAGTCCTGAAAGGCTTGGCTCAGGGATCCCGCTGACTAACATCACCAGGACTATTTCCATTGAAAACCCAAAAGTTCAAACGTTTCAAACTGTCCGCCGCTTCACCCCTTACGTGGTAAAAAATATCTTTGAATCGGGGGCTGACTCTGACGTACCATCTGGTAACACAGAGTCTCACGATGACGTGACGGTAGAGAGCAGGATTGTAGAACAGATCTCCGATACGGAGGAACGAGACAACGTGGATGAGGAAGACTTTCTGAGCGGTCCTTGCACTTCATACGCTGTTAAGCAAATTTCTAATGCAGAGCGTCTAAAGGAGGAAAGCAGAGAGGGCCCTAATGTGTTCTTTAACGCTGAAGAATTGATCAGACCTAATATTAATGTGAAACTAGACCCAGATAGTCCCTCAAAGGATGATGGGCAGCAGAAAGTCCAAAAGGTAGAACAAGCAGAGAGGCGTTCGCGTTCCAGATCCGGTTCGAACTCCAGCTCCCGAAGCAAGAAGAAGGTGAAAAGGAAAAAGGCAGTTAGCAAACAGCGTAAGAGATCCCGATCGGGGTCTAGGGATAGAGCACACTCCAGGGACCGAAGCTCCAGATCTACCTCTTGGTCAGGTGAAGAAGAACATAACAAAACACATACATTGAAACCCAAGAGCAGGAGGTCTTCTACTGACCGTTCTAGCAGTCACGAACGATCGAAAAAAAAGAAAATGAAGGATAAAACCAAGGATAAAAAGGCAAAAACTTCTTGGTCTAGGGAGAGAAGGAAATCTAGATCATATTCAGGTAGTCCTGGAAGTACTTCTGAGTTTTATGAAAATAGGAAAAAGAAAAGACGGTCTCGATCAAGATCAAGACGGAGGGACCGTTCCCGATCAAATAGCACTGAGAGGACTAAAAGGCGGAAACACAGGAGAGACAAAAGCTATGAGAGGTATGGTAAAGATAGTAGCTTGAGGTCAAGGGACAGAAAGAGATCGAGATCCAGGTCTCGGGAGAGGAGAAAGTGGAGGTCTCGGTCTCGGTCTGCCTCTCGATCTCAGGAGCACAAAAGCAGCAAATCAAAGGAAAAAAGACCACGATCGAGATCACGTTCCAAAGAAAGAAAACACAGATCAAAAGAGACCTCGCTTCCTCCTCCACCAGAAAAGGATCAAAAGCATCCCGTTGAAAATGTGTCCACATGTCTGGAGCAACCCCAATCCTTCAAACAAGAGCCAAAGGAGGAGCTAGTACTAGAAGAGCTTTCCATAACCATCCAACCCAATGTCAAACTTGAGGAAGTAGAGGCTGAGACCCCAGTTCAACTGAGAGAGGCACAAGAAACCGCAAAGGTAGAGCCCATGTGTCAGGAAGTGACCAGTGAAACTGCTGTCCCCGTGCCAGAGATCACGAACATTTGTGTTCCATTTGGCAACGTGGATTCTTTTGCTGAAACAGAATTGATGAGTAGTGGTGATCCAGCAGTGCTTGGTAGCTGCAGCAATACAAACCTGGAGATTACAGTTAAAATAGAAAATACCGCGTTATGTTCATCTCTGGAAATGCCTCCAAAGAAGGAAGTTATTTTGCTTGCTCCAGCTGAGGCTGCACCAATTCAGAGCTCGTCCAAAAGCAAAATAACAGATTGTGCGAAGGAGGTTAAAGATGAGTGCCTTGTGTCAAATGAGAAGACCGGTGACTTCGGGAAGCCTGAACTGGAGGCGGTACCTCAGGGCCCTGCACTGAAATCAAAAGCACCGGTGAAAAGAGTTACCTGGAATCTTCAAGAGGAAGACAGCGGCACGCTGTCTGCCGGAAAAGCTCTGAGTAAGTCTCTCTTTTGGCAAACAAACGGCAGTTGAAGCAGGCGGTGCAAGGCATGGGGTTTGGGTGCCTGGCTAAACCTGGCTGTAGCGTAACAGCTTTGTCATCTGAGCTGGGCTGATCCTCTGCTCTCTGATCCCCAGAGCTGGCGCTGGGCACTTGTTGGAATGATGAGGTGAGGGGTGATAATGAATGGGAGAGGGCGTGCTGTCAGCACGGCTTAGCTGGCCGGCCGGGAAGCACATATTGCAACCCAATCTCTGAACTGGCAGCCCTGCCTTCCAGCCTTTCTGTGGTTAACTAGAACGGTTGTTTTGCCTTCAGAATTTATAAATATCTCTCTGAACCGAGGAGCCGAGGTGACAACTCTCTGTAGCTCACTCCTGTGAGCTCTGCTATGCCAAAGCTGCTGGAAACAGTTCGGGAACCTGTGCTGTGTATGTTGGCAGAGCTGTGTGTGTGGTTCTCATCGGTTACTCTCCTGGAAAGCCAGTAAAAAGCAGTTGCTCAAGGGGATGATAAGTCCCCTATGATCAGAAGCTTTAAAATGTTGATGACTGATAAACAAAATGCTTTCATAACTAGCTTTGTTGTTAGATCCTTTTTATTTTAATTTAAAATAGAATTGGCCTTGAGTCTTTGACCCATTAGGTTTATTTTGTTCTTAAATGTTTTCTTTTCCTTCTGGGGAACCTAGGGATGCCGTTCTACAAACTTCAGCGAGCAAAAGAAGGGGCCTGGAAAGCAGAGGACTTGAACCAAACGTTAAATCAGGTGCAGTTAAATGAGCCTCCTCCAACCAATTATATGATTCCTGAGCCTATGTTTCCTGATGTAGATTCCTCTCAGGTTGGTTCCTCTTCTGGCACCGGAGTGTCATCGAAGGCATCCCACCTCATTTGTGCCCTCATTGTGCAACACCTTCCTCTCATGGCAGAGTTCGCCTTCCTCTGCGTGTGGTACATCTCATATAGCCCATACACCTCAGCGGTCCTCCGGTCATTTAATCTCCCAGTTTAAGAAACACATTTTCTTTTAATTCTGCACGCAGCTTCTGTTTTCCGCAGTAACTTGCGGAAAGATGGTGCTGCTTGAGAAGCTGTGAGCTTCTCTTTGTGATCAGGCTGTAAAAACTGGCCTGGTGGCACTGGTCCGTGCCATCAGTCTGTGCTGCCCACCAGTTAGAAGGTGACTGGGGCTTGTGCTAGCTTCTGGTGGGCTGGGAGGCTGGCCTCCCTGATTTACACCAGTAATTACTCGCCTGTTTGAGCAGATACAAGGTGCTCTGAAAACCCTGCTCTCTTGTGAGTACAAGCATTCACAGAATGATCTCTCTTTCGCAGGTGTACTCTCAAAACATACCGCTGATGCCGCCTGTGCCCTCCAGCCTCCCCCCCTACGCCCCCGTCAGCCAGCCCACGGTTCAGTTCATCATGCAGGGCAGTGTGCCGGCCCTGGGCTGCGCGGCAGGACAGAGCCTGATGCCGGAGCTGGGCAGCCTGGCTACTGCCTCCGAACCAGGAATCCAAGCTGCTGCCGTTCGAAACGCAGAAGAAGAAGAAAAGATCAAAGCACCCAAACCTCCTGTCGACAAAATGAAAAACGAGGAAGTGAGTGAATGCTATCAAGTAGCAAATGGGTAACATTAATGAGCTGTTCATTTGAACTTTTAAGTTTGGGGGTTTGTGACGTTCTCTGTACTGTGTTTTCCCAGCCCCTGTTGTCACTGTTGGTTTTGGTGACTATGCTAGCCCAGGAGCGGCAGGCAATTCTTTCTTTGAATTCTTTTGGGATTTACTCTGTTTGATGGTTCCACTTTGTACTGCTTCATCGCAGTAAGACAGAGAGGGATTAAAGCATTTAAAATACATAAGTTCTGAAACTTTCTGGCATGAATGTTTGGAAGGGATTTTCCACAAGCCACAATATCCAAATTTCTCTAAAGACCTGGTTTTCTTCTTTCCCCTCCAGCTTTGAAATTTATGTCAATTTTCATAGCAGTCCTGTAGAGAGGTAGGACTGTATCTTGCTGCTTATCAGCACTGAAAATGCAGCGGCAGTAAAATACTTTGGAGATTTTGTAGTGCTGGTCCCTTGTTGCTGAGTTTTGGGTTTGCCGTACAGACCATCTGCTCTGAGCATCGTGGATATTGGGAACAAAAACTTAACCAATTCTTTTACTTTCTACCACGAAACGAAACAGTAAGATACTTTCCCACCAAGCCTCCATTCATGAGCAGCAGTTTTAATGAACTTGTTTGGATATAATGTATTTTGATTTAATTTGTAATCCTTAATTTATAGGCAACTCTGCAATTTTCGGAATGCCTTCAGAGCTACCTGAAGGTTTATATTCCCAGCTATGTCCTGCTGCTTCTAGAACCTGATGCCTTTTGGTGGATGGATGTTTACTTCAGAGCTGTTGGAAGGGAAGGAGGGGACCAAAATTAATAAGTGGAGATTGCAGACTGTGTTTTAAGCAATTGACTCTAAGACTCAGAATAAATGTTGCATAAACCAAGGGTTCCTCGTGGCGCAAACTGGTATTTGTTTCAAGACTGCAGTTTACGGTAAAGGAAATCACTTTGAGGCTAGCTCTTATAGGGTCATGGAAACTGTGAAATGATGATTTAATTGTTAGAGCATTTCTAGGAAATACAGATTCAGAAACCATTCCCAAGCTAGCGCAAGGTAACACTTCTCTTTGCTGTGCAGTACATGAAGAAGCTTCACATGCAGGAGAGGGCTGTGGAAGAAGTGAAACTCGCTATTAAACCTTTTTACCAGAAGAGGGAGATCACGAAGGAGGAGTACAAGAACATCCTTCGGAAAGCCGTGCAGAAGGTAAGGTGCCAGTGAAATGCAGTGGAGGAGCTGTGTTACACAAGTGCCCATGCTTTGGATCGCGCTTGGCAGCTTCAGCAGCTACAGCTGTGACTGCGGAGCAGGTCTTTGGTCTCTGACTCGTACTCTGCAGTCCTGGGGGGAAGGAATAGTTGCCTTCTGCAGGACGGAGTGACGAGAGCTGCCAGGCTGTTCCTTTTAGAAGACGGTGTTTTCAGTGGTCTGGAACATTGCTCAGTTTCAGCTGCCTGAGCTGAAATGTTACGTGGCCTGTGTCTGGGGTGAGAATGGTCAGATCTCGCTCATTAAGAACTTTGGCCAGTATCGTCAAGCTGTTTCTGATAAAGCGAGAAGATACTTCGTGCGGTAATTCCTTGAGAATCTGTGGTGTCCCTGAACTTTGGAAGAGGCTTTGCAATTTGGCTGATGTTGACTTTTGACTCAAATCTTAGTGTTGACCAGATGGTGGCTGAAAAAGACCCTCATCAGCAGGTAAATGTTGTGAGAGCAAGTGGTGCTCTCATGGTCAAGGCAGTTAAATGATACCCCGGAGAACTGTATTCTCTCCCTGCTCTGCATTCTTGCTGTCACTGAGAAATTCCATCATAAATCACAATTCCTGAGATAATGGCTGCAATCTCACATCCTCTACATGACCCTTATGAACCTCCGGTGCAGGTTGTAGGGGAACTGAGCAACAGCAATTGCTGCTGAGGTCGCTATGAACTCTTCTCTGGACACTGGTACGGTTCTTTGTAGGGTCCCTTCTCTTTTCCCGTAGCTCAGAATGGGCCCTCAGAACTGCCAGGTTCTTTTCACGTGAGCATCGCTTCCTCAGAATCATCAGAAAAATGGGAAGTCAATGCTGCTTTGGTTACAGGTGTGGTGTAAAACTGGCTGGATGGAAAAGCCTGTCGTAAAAATGAATAATTCTGCTTTCAGAGATGCTTCTGCATTCATGTGGTGCTCAGTAGATAAGCCTTGGGCCATTTCTGCAATGCCTGAAGTAAAATATTGCTCTTATCCTTGTTGGGTGTTCTGCTTTGTGTATCCTGCTGTGAGAGTCGAGGGCTGACGCAGGCATAAGCTCCCCAGGGACGCTCGGGGCTGCTTTTGTCTGTTGCCTGCCTGCACTGCTGTAATTAACTGCTGCACTGGTAATTGACCGAATGCCTTCTCTAATCCCTTGTAGATCTGCCACAGCAAAAGTGGAGAGATCAACCCCATGAAGGTCGCGAATCTGGTGAAGGCGTATGTGGAAAAATACAAACACATGAGGAAACATAAGAAATCGGATGGTGAAGAGACTCGTGAAGTGGAAAACTGAGAAGCAAGGCACAGCCAGCACGACTCGGACTGAACTTATTCTGGCTGCCAACGCTGCGCCAGAGGGAATAATGCATCTCATCGAAAAGAAAGCGCAGAGAAGCAAGATTCTAATAGGACTTATCTGCGGAACCTTCTTTGGAATTGTTTCCATATGGGAATGAACTTGTTCTGTTTGTTGTTTTGTTTTTTTTTTTTACCTACAGATGTAGAACTAAATAACAATCAAATGCCTCAGACCAGCAGAGTAATTCGAGGGGAAACACAGAAGAGATGAATGTTTGGGACTCCCGGATTGCTACAGTTTTCAGGGTTACTTTGATCACATTTTTTGGGCTGCGCACCTGTCTTGCTAAAAAAATTTGAAACTGGACACCACTTTTCATATGCAGTATATTGAGAGCTGTATACTGGTTCCCTTCTGTTATCGAAATACGGATTGTCTTTAGCAACTTCTGATTTAATACTTGAAATGTTGTCTTTTTAGCCTGTTTGATGGTGAGCGAAGCTTTACTTGCTCTGTCATCTGGGGATTGCAGAAACGAGCTAACCTTTATAAACTGACTTCAGAAACACTGCTCAAGCCGTGGTGTTTATTTACGTTCTGTTGGAAGTATCTGTTAGTGAAAAGTTTCATTTCAGGGTGGGAGACCGTGTTGCACTTGTGTAAATAATGCACTGATGGCTGGTTTGGTGTCTGTCTTTCAGGAAAAAAAAACAAAACAAAAAGCAAGCATTGTGAATTTTCAGTACCAAGCTGGAGGGATACAGTTAACCTGATGTACAAAGCAGAAATGTGACAGAATTTATAAAGTTATTTTGAATGGTTTTAGTCCTACAGCAGGTGTCATTTGTGTGTCGCGCAGCTTCCTCCTGTGTATAAACCTGCGCGCTTGGCTCTCCTGTGAGGAATGCTGTGTTCCTGGGGGAGGACTGGAGCTGGGTAAGGAATTGTTCCTCCTCTGCTGTGGGAGGACTGGTTTTCCTATCGAGAAGCAGAGGAGTCCAGCACACGCGCTGACTTCACTTTGCTGTCCAAAAGCACACCTGTCTGTGAGTACTGCCGAGCAACCCATCTTCTGCGGGATCAGCTGAAATAGTCGCAGATGCATTCAGCACCCTGCAGCCTGACACAAGCATCGCTCCCCCTCTGACGGTGTTAGGGAGAAGACACAGGGAAGCTGAAGAGAAAAGCAGTAAGTTAGGGCTTAGACACCGGCTTTCCCTGCAGCGGGAGCTGAATGTAGGTGGGCTGTCGGAGCAGATGTCTTACGGGAGGGCTTTCCTAACCTCTTAGAGTGGCTTGGAAACTGCCCTCTTTGAGGATAGTCTTGCTGCTTGTCTTCAATGAGAAAACAGTTAGGCTCTCTGAGGTGAGTTTTATAAAGCAAACAACTGCAGCTCTCTTTTTTTTTTTTTTTTTTTTTTTTCCCTCCCTGGTGAATGTAGGAAAACTCACAACTAGCAAGACCTTGGATCCCTTGCTGCTGTTTCAGTGAACTCTGATTTCAGTTGTGAGATGGTTTTGTTTGCATACTCGTAAGTTTGGCTGTGGCTCCAAGTAGCTGGTTTGGGGGCTTTTTAAAAGTATTATTTTATTGAAATAAAACAAACCTATACACCTGTATTGCCTGGATGGGCAAAATGCTTGACTCCCATCGTTCACCATCCTGCAGAAGTGTTTGTGGATGAGTCCTGAGCATTTGGGAGTTCATCTTCCTTGGCTCCGTTTGCTTCCTGTATGAAAGCATAGCCTGAAGGGAGTATTGGCAACTTCTTTGCCAATCTTCTTTGAAGATTTTTGGAACTAACAGAATAGCTGGAAGAGCAGCTTCCATTTTAAAGCTAAAATAGATACCTAGCAGCTGGGTGTGGGGTTGTCCATACAAACACTGCAGCTAGGTTTGTTGACAAAGTTCAGAAACTTGTATGGCACTGATGGCACAAGAGTGAGAGTTGATCTAGGTGGGAATACCTGTAGGCTGGGGGCCAAACCACACACACCTGCTCACACAATTCCTGCCCCCCACCCGAGGACAGGGGAGAGAGTAAAGGGGTAGTACGTAAAGGTTCTGGCTGGGCAGGACCAGCCTGATTGGCAGATCCTCTAGTGTTGACTAGCCAAGTGGCTTTTGCTAAATGTGTATCCCAGTTTTTGGGGTAAAGGGAAAAAAGGACTCGTGGGTTGAGATAAGAACAATTTAACTAAACTACACTAATATTGAAAATAATCCTATATACAAATATACAATGTGATACAGGGTGACACTGCCCCCCCACCTGATGACCAAAGGCTCAGCCTGTTCCCGGCTAACAGTCCCGGAGAGGGAGGGTGCTATACTCACGGAACAGAGATAACAGTCCAAGCGTCCGTGTCTGGCCCCAGCTAACAATGCAGGAGAGGGAGGGTCCCAAAACTCACGGAATGGAGATAACAGTCTGAGCGTCCCAGACCGAGAGCTGACTGGAGCGATGTGGAGCCAGAAGAGAGGACCGAAACCGAAAGCCACCGGAACCAGGAAGCGAAGGGACGATCTCCCGGAAGGGTCCTCGCCTATATACTGGGCATGACACGTATGTTATGGAATAGATTATTGGCTATTCTGAGTTTCAGTCTTAACCTAAGAGCAAATTCTAGGCTAGCAGCTAGGGCTGGGCCCTCCCAGCCCTGCCCCCTGTGAAGAGCAAAGAGGCTCAACAACCTTGAAGTATCCTAGCAATAATTATAAACATTCCTTTCTTATCAACTTTTCTGAGCATAGAGCCAAAACATAGCCTCTTGCTAGCTATTTATGAAGAAGAGGAAAAAAAAAAAAACAGAGTTAACTTTAAGCAGTCTGTGTCTGCTTAACCCAGGACACAGAGGAACAGTTCTGGAGGAACCTGCCTCCATGGGTGCAGAAGGGGAGGTGGTGTGGAAACAAAGCTTGGCCACAGGTATGTGTGGTTTGACTCCCAGCCTACGGGTATTCCCAACTAGATCAACTCTCATTCGTGTGCCATCAGTGCCATACAAGTTTCTGAACTTTGTCAACATAGCAACTCTGCTCTTGACCAGAAAGACAATGTCAGTCTGTTTCGTTCCTCAAACCGATTTAAATTCTTGGTTGGTGTTAGGCTTGGATTAGCGATAAGGATAACAGCCTCTTGCAAGACACAGCGGGAGCATGGGTACTGTAGGGACTGTTGAATTTCGGTTACCTCGGCACCTGCCCTTGCCTGGAGGAGCAGTGAAGTTGAAAACTACCTTCTGCATGTGCTTTCCCCTGAAGTTACGTGAACAAGAGTCCTGCTTCTTTCATTCTCTCTACCAGTAAAAATAAATCCATCAAATTGTAGGCTGCCCCTTGGGAGAGGCGATGAGAAACACACCTAAAAATGCTTCTTCCAGCATGTCCTAGTGAACAGTTTTTCTTAACGTACTGTGTATACTACTTGCTTTCCTCCCCCCCCCTTTCTGGTTGACCCTCTTGGATCAGATGCTGCCCCCTGTTTATGGGAAGAAATCTGATTTATTCAACGTGCAGTAGGTTGGAAGCAGCATAACCTCTTCTTAGTGTCCTTCTCTCTGCAGCAGTGGTGACACCAAAGCTCCAGTAGCAAAGGCAGGGATGCTGCTGTAAGAAGTTGACTCAGGAGCTACTCTGTCCCCATCTTCGTCTCGCAGGTGACCTCCAGAGCTGCTGTTGGGACATACCCATGGCTCCAGTATCTGGCCAGAGGTGCTCTGAGGAAGGATGGAGAAAGGGAGGGTGGGGTTCCCCGGCAGAGCTCGGGGAGGCGGGGAGAGAACCGAGAGGAGGAAACGAGAGGGGCGGCTGGGTGACGGGAGGATCCCGCTGGTGCCACGCTGCAGGGTGATGGCCCAGCCCCGAGCCTGTGAGTAGCTGCCCCGGCTCCTCGCTGCTGGGGTTGGGAGGGGCGGTGGGAGCCCTTTGGCTTGTTGCTGGTGGTGCTGGAGGAGGGCCGGGGCGTTGGGGAGAGGGGACAAGCTTGCTTTTCTGCTGAGGTCGTCGCACGCCCCAGATTGAGGTGGTGATGCTGAGAACCGATGGTGAGCTGGTCCTGAGTGGGATGTCTTGCGCAAGGGGATGCCATGCTCGGCATCATCGGGTGGGGAAGTGAAACAAGGGAGAGGAGGGCAAATCTGACCGTGTTTTGTTCTGCTATTGTGTGATCCCCATCCCACATGCCCCCGGCACTCTTCTCGCCCACAAACCTCTGCTCTAAACCCTCTTTTTGGGAATGTTCTCGGCCATCGCCATGTCTCTCTTTGCGCGCCCCATCCTGCGAGGGACCCCGCTGTCCCTGCGGGATTCCCCTGGTCTCCTGGGGCCGGGAGCATCTCTGCGGGGAATCACAGCGTGCATCTGAAGCAGGGAGAGGATGTGAGAGAGGAAGTGTCTGAACTCCCTGGCCCTCGGTGCAGCTCCCGGGCTGAGGGCAAGTTCCTTGGAGAGCAGCTCTGGTGCCGGTGGCTCTGCCCTGCCCACCCGCTGCTGGGATTAGAAACCTGCCGGTTCTGGGTTAGATGTGTTGTGGTGGGAGCTCTCACAGTGCTTTAATGAGAGCAAAGCTGTGAACGTGACACTTGGGCTGCAGGTCGATGTCTGGTGGGCAATATTTTTTCCTGTGTCCTCAGGCCCAGAGAAGACCCTTGTGCCTCAGCTTTGGTTCCTCTCTTGGGAGGATGCAGCAGCTGCTCCAGCAGCAGCTGTGGTTGCACTGTTCCACCACCTCCTGTGTTTCGTGTCTGCTTTTAGAATCACAGAATCATAGAATAGTTTGAGCTGGAAGGGACCATGGAGGTCATCTGGCTGGGCAACCATCAATCCACTAGACCAGGCTGCCCAGACCCCATCCAACCCGACCTTGAGTGTTTCCAGGGATGGGGCACCTACCACCTCCCTGGGCAAACTGTGCCAGTGTTTCCCCACCCTCCGCGTAAAATATTTCTGTTATGTCTCGTCTGAACCTCTCCTCTTTTAGTGTAAAACCTTTACCCCTTGTTGGTTATGTTCCTTGCTGGCTGAAATGATCCCAAAGGCGCGCAGAGCTCGAGGGACAAAATGTTCTGCAGCTCCAAGGGTGAAAGTCTCTCCTAACCGGCGTTCCCTGTCCCGCGCGCCCAGGTCAGGAGCAGGAGGATGGTTTGCGGGAGGTGACTCTCTCTACACAGAGGCTCCGTGTGCTGCCTCCCGCCGTCCTGAGCGACCCCACGCTGGAGAGCCTCGACCTCGACAGGAACAAGCTCAGGAGCATCACTGGCATTTCAAAGCTTCGCAACCTGAAGAAGCTGATCCTGTCCAAGAACGAGATCGTGGACTTTCCCAATGAAATCCGGAGCCTGGGCTGTTTAGAGAAGCTCGAGCTGAATCAGAACCAAATCCGGGCCATCCCGGAGGGGGTTTTCTCCCATCTCCCCAGGCTTAAACACTTGCGGCTGAACAACAACCGCCTCAGTGCCCTCCCCAGGGACCTGGCAGCTTGTCGGGGCAGCCTCCAGTACCTCAACATCTCCAACAACCTGTTCCGGACCTTCCCCCCGCCCGTCCTGCAGCTGGCGTGCTTGCAGGAGCTCCATGTGCAGAACAATGCCCTTCGCCAGCTCCCCAGGGAGCTCTTCCAGGTGCAATCCCTCAAAATGTTCAAGGCCAACGGGAACCCCCTCCAGGAGCCGCCCAGTGAAGTGTGCGCTGGTGGCATCCGGCAGATCCGGAATTACTTCAACCAGCTTCAGCACAGTTTGGGGCAGGAGGACAAGAGGGTCAAGACCATGTTCCTGGGGGCCTCCCTGGCGGGGAAGTCCACCATCTGCAAAAGCCTGAAGCAAGGGCAAACCAAACTGGTGCCCAAGGAAGAGCGAACGGTTGGGATAGAGATCAGTGAGTTCCGGATCGAGGACTTCATGTTTCTCTTCTGGGACTTTGCCGGCCAGCTGGAGTACTACATGACGCACCACGTGTTCATCACACCCCAGGCGCTTGTCATCCTTGTCATCAACCTCCACATGTAAGTGCTGAGCTGCTTTGGAGCCAAGGTGGAGTGGGAGAAGAAAAAAGGGTTTGGGGACCCTTTCCCCTGCGTGGGCTCACACCATTTCCATGGGACCTTGGTGCCTGGTCTTCTCTCTGCTGGAGGAGCTGGCTCTCCCTCTCCCCCCTTTTTGCAGACCACTCTTTTAATTAAGCCGCTACATCTGTCATCACCTTCCAGCATACTCTGTTGCGAGGGCTTAGATGAGCATTACCTCCTTGTGTGACAATCGATCCCTATCTCAATGGCCTTGCTTTTGGCTTTGGAAGTATCTCTGTGAGCTCTCCTGTATCTCGTGGTGCTCCCTGAGCAAGGAGGGAGCATCTTGGGCTTTGTGGTGCAGAGGGATGCTCCCATCCACGGACAGGCTCTGCTACACTCCACAGCTTTCCCTGGCTTAGGTTAAGAATGGGAAATCTAGGGATGAGCTTGGATATGGTCCATGACAGCTTAGAAGGTCTGAGCTCTTCTCCAGTAAGCCCCTAGGACAACTCAGGGTGTATGGTCAGGTCTGTGCTGGTGGAAGCTGGCTGGAGGTCCAGAGGGTTACTTGTGAATTTAGGATTTTCTTTCTCTCCCTTGCCAGGTACCAAACTAACGACAAGACTTTTAAGGAGCTTGTTGGTTTCTGGATCAACAACCTGTCCATGCGAGTTCCAAACTCGGTGGTGCTTCCCGTGGGCACCCATGTGGACTGCTGCCGGGAGGAGGAGGTGGAGGAGAAGAGGCGCGACATCATGGCCAGGATCACAGACATGCTGGCCGAGAGAAAAAGCAACCTCGCTCACTTCATCAACAACCTGGAGGGCAGTGAGGAGCCCGAGTTCTACATGGACCAGTGGGAGAGGCTGAAGGAGATGGAGAGCTGCACGTTGACTGTAGGGCGGGGATTATCGGCATTCCTTGCTGTCTGTGGTCACCCTGCTGTCTCCAGCAGCCCCGTGTTCTGCTAGTGATGGTGACATGGTGCTAATGCATCAGGCTGCTGCTGCAGCCACTCCCCTGGGTGGGGGTGGACATGGCTGTGACCTGCTGGGTCCTTGTCCCTGCTCAATGATGGGCATCTCCTCCTGTGCCTTGTAGAATACGCCTGGGGAGGAGTGTGATGGGACGTTTACCATCCCTGGGTGATTTTCTGGGAGCTGCTGCAGAGCAAAGATGGGAAGGAAGTGCCCTCTGAAGCTGGGCCAGCGGTGTGTCCCATCCTTGGTGACCCCCTTGGCGTCAGGTCCCCCTTCACCTCGCAGGCTGGAAGACTCCTCTGGATGGGCTTTTGGCAGGTGTGTGCTTTCTCTCTTCCAGATCTTAAACTTAGTTGCTGTCAACTGCACGGATCACCAGGACATCAAAAAGCTCGAGGCCACTATTCTGGAGCATGTGAAGAATGAGGAGCTCTTCCCCGAGGTCATCCGAGTGCTGCCACCCATCTACAGGCAGGTGGAAGCTGCCATCGTTGACATCGCACAGAGCGAGGAGATGGCCGGCCACGGTGAGTGTCCCGTTGTCCCACCGCACCTTCCCGGGGGACCTGCTGTCCTGCCGCTGGGAGGGCTCTCCAGCGCGTGCTGCACCTTCTGGCCCCGCTCACGTGGTGGTGGGGTTGCTGCTGAAGACCTTTCGGTGTTATTGCTGCTCAGCGCTGTCATTATGAGTATCTGTGCCCAGGGCAGTTGCCTAGGGAAAAGCCAAGGGGGTCTTCACGGGGACGCTCTGCCGATGTCTGCGGGACTGTGGCTGGAGGTACCCTCAGCCATGTTGGCTGGTTTGGGTTTTTTCATAGAATAGAATCACAGAATCACAGAAGGGTTTGGGTTGGAAGGGACCTTGAAGCCATTTCCAGTGCCACCCCCTGCCATGGGCAGGGACACCTCCCACTAGCCCAGGTTGCCCAAAGCCTCATCCAGCCTGGCCTTGAACCCCTCCAGGGATGGGGCATCCACAGCTTCTCTGGGCAACCTGGGCCACTGCCTCACCCCCCGCATAGGAAAACATTTCTTCCTCACATCTCATCTCCATCTCCCCTCTTCCAGTTTAAATCCATTCCCCCTCGTCCTTTCCAGTAACGTTGTCCTTTCTCCCCTTTGCCCTGTACAAGCAATCACAAACCTCGCAGGAAGGAGTTCCACCGCTTTAATGCTTCTGGGTGGTTTCCGAGCCTCTGTCCTGCTGACTTGATTTGCTGTCCCCGACCCCTCCCCAGCCCCTTCCCCGTGTCCCCTGTGGGTTGGCAGGACCAGCAGGCAGCCTGGGCTCCTCGCTGACGTACCCAGAGCAGGTACGAACCCCACCAGCACCTGGGGTCACCCCGGCTCTGCTGGCCGCTCCAGGGTTAGAGGATGAGGAGCAAATGCTTTTGTGGAGAGCAGCCAGGTTCTGTTGCCTTTCTCACTGCGTGACTCGATGACCACCTGAGGTTTTCTGTCTGGAAACAGACCTGCTCCCTCAAACAGTGAACACACCCCATGTTAGCCTCGTTTTTCAGATGCTCTGGGGAGGTCCTGGCAGGCTGTTGGCATCGCTGAGGCAAGGCAAGACCACGGGAGCTGCAGGGTGGGACAGCTGAGGATGGGCAAAGAATTTTGGGCCACAGCCACTGAGCATCATGCTCAGGGACAGCGTGGGTGACGTTGGGTGCTGCTGGTGTTTGTTGGCTCTCTGAAGCATCTGCCTGGTGTCCCAGACGCATGCTGAGCTCCTACATCTCCCTCTAGGCATGATGGACCTCCAGTACCTGCTCAGCAAACTCTCCCAGCGCGAGCACCTGGCCAGCCTGGGCAGAGAGCTGCTCCAGGACATCTTGCGGTACCTGCACCGCATTGGGCTTGTCGTGTGGTACGAGGAGATCCAGCAGCTGGAAAGCACTGTTTTCCTGCAGCCTACCTTCCTCATAACCATGTTCAAGGTGAGCGTGGGGACACCCTCCTCCGCAGTGCCCCAGCTCTGCAGTTCTGCTGGGGCCTCTCATCGCTGCCCGGCTCGGCTTCTCTCCCCCCAGCTCCTGGTGAGGCACTGCCTGGTCCAGCAGCTAGAGAGCATCTCTGTGGACACGCTGATCGGGGAGCACGCCACCATCAGAGACAGGTCCAACTGGGTGTGGACCTTCAAGTCCAAGGCCATGCTGTGCAACCGGGCCGTGCGGGCCCTGGTGAAGCACCAGCTCTGCTCGGAAGGGATGCGGGAGATCTTTGAGGAGATCATGGGACACAGGCCCCACAGAGGGAGGGGGAAGCTCTTCAGCCTCCTCGAGCACTTTGAGCTCTGCCTGGAGGTGAGGCACGCCGAGGCGCTCAACCCGCAGGCCAGCGAGTTTGTGCCCGGGAAGCCGTGGGCGACCACGCGGGTCCAAGGCGAGTCCTGGTACTTGTTCCCAACCTATCTGAACCAGACTGAAGAGGTCTCTGAGGTGTGGGGAGGAGATCACCCGGAGGACCTCCACATCCGCACCTACTTGTCACCCGCGATACCCGAGGGTTTCTTCCAGAGGTGAGCCGCGGTTCCCAGCCCCGATGAGGTTGCGCGGGTCGGGGTTTGCTTGGCACGGCACCGGCATGACTGTCGGCAAGCCCAGGGTTGTTGAGACACCTCAGCTGAGGCACGAATCCAGGACTCGGGAGAGTAGGGTGGCCCCTCAGCTCTGCCACGGGTGTGTGGGGCCCTGGATGAAACATTTTGGTGTTTGCTGCCTGGACGTGAGCAAGGACCATGCTCCTGGTTCAGCTGTCACCTGGGCTGGTTTTTGGCTAGTCTGTGCCCATCGAGGCAGAGGGAGGTTTCCCAGTCCCACCTGAGGCTGGTCCGGTGTCCATGGGTGCTGGGACTGTTCCAGTTCCTGTCCCTGTGGGGTTCCCAGCTTTTGTCCAGAGTTTTATCTGACGGGCAGCTCTGGAAGCAGCTCTTGGCTCAAGAGGCTGCTCCTGGTGCTGGGCAGGGGCCTGATTTGGTGCCTGCTTCTGTTTCTGCTGGAACTGGGTTCACATCTTTCAAGTCCCCCTGGTGCCACACTTTCTCCCGGTGTTAGAGATCAGCGGGGAGGAGGGTGGCGAAAGCCATGGGCCATCTCCTTGCAGGTTCCTGGTGAAAGCTTGCTCCTTCTACTCCACGCAGTGGGTGGCCAAGGCAACCTGCCTGCTCATCTGCAATGGCAAACCTCTGCTCATCAAAGAGAATAACCAAAGGGCCTACAGCTACCTGGAGCTGCGCTGCAGAAAGCCGGCAGGAAGGACAGGTGAGGCTCCTTGTCCTTATTTCGTTACTCCAAACCACACGTCTCTCCTTAGCTCCCTCCTTTGACCTCCACCCCTCTGGACAGTGTCCCAGAAGCTTCTGCCACATGCCCTGGTCTGGCCAGGCCCACCAGCAGGTCCATTAACGATTTCCCTGTTCTCCATCCGGGTCAGGATTCTTCTCGAGGTATAACATGAGAGTGGAAAGTCAAGTTTTCAGTCTTCCCATGGAGCAGCTGGGTCATCCTTCCCCACAGGGTCCCAGCAGAGTCTCCGGCTGGGTCTCCAAGTGATAAGCAAAAGGGCTAGCCAAGCTGGGAGCTCTTCCAACATACCTTTACGTTCCCTTTGATGGCCAGTGGGCTTTGGTTAACTTGAGAACCGAGCTGCTCCAACCGTTGTGGCTGTGGTCTGTTGGGCTGGAAGTGACGCATCACCGCAGCATCTCCAGGGCTGCGTGACTGAGTGTAAGGGAGACCTTCTCCTTTTGCCTGCAAGGTTTCCAGTTTGCCTGGGACTTCCTCATGACGGTTGTGCTCATCGTCCAGAAGCTTGCCGAGGAGTGGCCGGGGCTGCACGTGTGCGTGAAGACGCCCTGCCGCACGGCCGGCTGTCCCGCGGAGCTCCTCTGGCCGGACATGGACGGCACGCACACCCGGTACGTACGCGCCTCTTCCCTCCGAGCCAAGGGCTGGCACTGGGTGGTTGCTGCTGCCATGCTGGCGGGGCTGGGAGCTTCTCAAAGCCTTGGGAAATAATTAGTTGCGAAACCTGCCGGGCACTGCGTTGCCCTTCTTCTGCCCACAGCAGCCTGTGTCCCACGTGGTGTTGGCATTTACTTGTGTGGGAAAGTCAAGCATGGAAAGAAAGGTGGAAAATTGGAGAATGTGGAGTTCAGGCACATAATGGCCCCTCTGGCCAGGTGCCCACGTATCCCCGGTTCCTGATGGGCTGAAAGTGCTCAGCACCAGGGATGGCAACGCCTGTCCCACCTCCGGTCAGGGTGGAAGGAGGGAGCTTCTTCCACTGCCTTGACACCATCTTCCTGGGATGCTGAGGGCAGCTGCTGCTCCATCTTGCCGGGGCCTTTTCCTCCGCAGGACAAAGGAAGACGTTAAAACCTGCGGGACGTGCGGGCACCGCTTCGGCGCAGAGCTGCTCCTGCCCAAAGGTGAGCCCCACCACGATGGTGCTCGGTGGGGAGGAGGGCTGAGGGTCCCATGGAGCCGAGGAGCTGATGGCATCCCCCCGTCCCCACAGTGCCCAGGCAGCTGGAGGAGCCCCCAGCACAACCCCCCGCTCATTATTATGTGACGAGCTATGGGACCACCACCTTTGGGCCCAGCAGCATCCACGTCAACCGGCAGGTAAGGGGGCTGCCCCCTCCCCTTGCCCAGGGTCAGCAGCGATGGCCAGACCCAGAATCATGGAGTGGTTTGGGTTGGAAGGGACCTGATTGATCATCGAGGTCCCTAGATGATGCCCTGCTCGTGCTCATCCCTGACTCCTGCCGTGGGGGGTACAGCCGCTTCCAGCGCGGGTGGGGTCCACCCCAGCATCAGGCAGCTTCTCCCTGAGATATCCCCCCCCCGTGCCTCGGAGCCCAGCTGCGGGTGCCTCCTGGTGCGCTCACTGCCGTATTTTCCCTGTTTCTCCAGAACATCTCCAGTGAGTGACTCTGGGCCAGCGGCAAGGCTCTTGCTGAAGATGAAAAAATTATTTTTTGTCCAGCCAAAGCCAAGCTGGCCCCAGCACACTCTGCTTGCAAGCCACGTTTGCAGCCTGGAAATAAATGCATCCCTTCAGGTGTGGGCATCACTCCATTTACACAAACGTAAGGTGCCAGCAAGCACCCTGGGCTGAGCCTGCTGCCGGCAGCGGCTTTGCTGGGACCCGGCTCATCCAGGACCCATGGTTTTGGGGATGGGGACGTGGAGGACTTGGGCTGACGCGAGGGCAGAGTGCAAGCACGCAGGACACGCCTTTCTGTAGGTATATATTTAACCTGAGAAAACTTAAGAAAATAAATCTGTAAATAACCACAGCCCACAAAAATCCACATCAGCAGCTGGTGGAGGGGAAAAGGAAGGTGTCAGCTCTGGGACCGGCCGGGGAAGCTGTCCTTGGTGGGGGAGTGGAGGAGGAAGGGTCCCCACCACGGGCATCCTGCTCGGGCGCTCCGGGGGATGCTGGTTTGCATCCGGTGGTCCCCCAGCGGCTGGTGCCCGTCCTGGGGGGCCCTGAGGAGTGGCGTGGGGGGGTCAGTCCAGCTGCATGTTGTACTGCTCAATGAGCTCGAAGAGGTCGAAGGTGTCGGAGAGCTGGAGGCTGACGGTGCCGCTGTCCAGGGAGGAGGCTCCTGCCCGCAGCACCTGCTCGTGCCAGAACTCGCAAAACCGGGGCACCAGCTGCCGAGCAAACCGCAGGGTTAGGGCAGGGGACAGGCAGGGTTAGGGCAGGGGACAGGCAGGGTTAGGGCAGGGGACAGGCAGGGTTAGAGCAGGGGACGGGCAGGGGGACAGGCAGGGTTAGGGCAGGGGACGGGCAGGGTTAGGGCAGGGGACAGGCAGGGTTAGGGCAGGGG
>VZTO01027865.1:118864-172546 GCA_013400615.1 Syrrhaptes paradoxus
AAATAATATAAAGAACAAATAACATTATTAATAAAATACACAAATAACGCCATTAATAAAATAAAGAATAAACATTAATGAAACAAATAATAAACAATGTAATTAACAAAATAAACAGCCCGGATGTCCACGCTGCCCTGCCCCGGCGTGGGACGCAGACCCTGGCGGGCAGTGGGCAGGATTGGGCCCCAGGCTGGGGGGTGCTGGAACCCCCCTGACCCCACAACCTGGGGCTGCTCCCCATGGGCCGGTGTGGCCCCGAAAGTGCTGGCGCAGGACAGCTGCACCCCGAAAGGAAGCAACCCCAAGGTGCTGGGGACACCCCGAAAGGCCGGGGCTCAGCCCGAAAGCTTGGGCACAGGGCCTGGAAGCTCCCCCTTGTTAGGGATTATTGAGGATATATTTATTGCAATCCTTCTGTCCGGCTGCCTGGGTTTCCACCCCAAGAGCACGCTATAAATAAAAGAAAAAAGAAAAGCAAAAGCCAGGCGGGCGGCGGGTGCTGGCGGCACTCCCGATTCCCGTAAGCCCGGGCGCTCCCGTGGGTTCGGCTCAGCTCCTGGCACCCGCCTTCGCAGGTTGGACCTCCGCCGAGCCCTCGGCTGCAGGGGCTGGGAGCTGCTGGGGTGCGGTTCCTGTGCCTCGGTGGGAGCTGGGGACCACCCCAGATGCTGAACGGGCATCACAGGCACCCCCCGGGGAGGGGGGAGCAAAAAAAAAAAAGGAGGAAAATCAACCCCAGTGTCATGCATCAGCCCCACACATGTGTCTCGGGGACAGCACCACCCTTGCAGAAAGATGACGCCGTGGGGATCCCCGCCAGCCTGGCCAAGCTCCAAAAGCACGGTGGGGGGTATGGGGGGCAGCAGGGGGGTCCTAGGGGCTGGTGAATGGTGGCAGGACATCCCGCTGCCCCCGAAAGGGGAAGCAGGACCCAGCTGGGGCTGCAGCTGGTTTCCAGTAAGGCAGGTCCTGGACACAGCCCCCCCCCGGGATAGAAAATAGCCACCCTGTGCCTCGGGCCATGGCCGTGCCAGTTACGCAGATTTTTGTATTAAATTAGAGGAAAATGAGCAAATAACTGTGACAACAGGCAGGTCCCATGCGGCCCAAGCGCTTCCGCTCCTTGCTCATCCTAGAGCCCATGGGCAAGAGTTGTACAAAGTTATCACCCCAGGACTCGAGGGGGGGCATGGGGGCTGCAGGAGGGGATTTTGGCCTCTCTCTTCCTGCTGTTGAGGAAATTTCCCCTTCTTTCCAGGAACTTCTCCCCTCTAGAAATATCACTGTTACTTGCTTAAGAGATGTCACTTTTGCTGGTCAAGAAGTTCCCTGGTAGTGGAGGAAACTTCCTCCTTGCCTTCTAGGAATTTCCCTTCTTTGATTTCTAGGCTATTCTTGCTTTTAGGGAGTTCCCCCTTGCTTTCTACACATTTCCACACTATTTCCCCCTTTGCTTTTGAGGAATCACCCTTAGGGCTTCCAAGGAAATTCCTCTATTGTCTGGGAGCAAATTTCCCCTTATTTTCCCAGGATATTTTACTGGTGGATGGTTTCCCTTTGCTTTCCAGAGATTCCCCTATTGGGTTTCAGGAAATTTCCCTTTTGCTGTGTAGGAATATCCCCCCTAGGGCTACACCAGTCTCCTCCTTGTGTCCCAGGAAATTCCACCAGCCACAACCAAACCCACCCCCGAAGTCAGAATGGGGCACAAGGCATCTCCCCCAAAACCCCCCAAACCCCAGCCTGGAGCCCCAGAAGCCAGGCGCAGGGCAGGAGTGGCAGGGGACAAGGTACAATGGGGGGGGGGGGGCTGGGGGGGGTAGGGAACCCTGTGCCCGAGGGATGAGGTGGGACACACAAGGAGGTGACTCGGAGGTGGCTCTTGTCCCCTGCCCTGGGGACAAGTGGCAGGGCGGAGGGGTGTTCCTCCCCGTGTATTTATTTACTTGCATTCCTCGATACTGCAGTGAAGGCTGAGAGGTTTCTGTTAATTGGTGATTAATTAAGGTGACGGGAGTTCTCCCATTATAAACTCTCACATTCCTGGGCAGGCTGGGGGGCTCTGGGGGGTCACAGTCCCCACCTCCTGTCCCCTCCCTGGGTCCTCCTGCCTCAAGGACGCAGCCAAGCAGGTGAAAACCAGCGGGGTTCAGGGCACCCAAGCCGACGCGGTGAAAGAAGAACGAGAGATGGTGGAAGAGTCAGTTTTACCAAGAGGTTTTAAAAGCACCCAGAAGCACCAGGGGAGCTTGCCCTGAACCCCAGCCCTTCACCGCACCCCGTTTTCCTCCAAGCACAACCCCCCAACACAACCCTGCATCCCCCTGCGCCCTGAGGCCACAAGTCACCCAGCTCCAGGGGACAGTCCTTGCAGGCAGGAGGGGAAGCAGGAACCCCACTACTTTTATCAGCAAGGTCTTTTTTGGGGACCCTCCTTGTAAATCACAAAGCAGCAAGGAAGAGGGCACCTTTAATTTAAAAAAAAAAAAAAAAAGAATCTTTCTCTTTTAATTCACGTAAGGGAAATCCCGAGCAAGAGCAGCATCACAGCACTTCACACAGCACAGACGTCTGTCAGCGTCTTTGCACAGATTCCTTCCCAGATACACGGAGAAGTCATTAAGAAAAAAAAAAGAAAATTATCCACATCTGCAAGTGACACGTAACAAATGAGCCACAGAACAACTTTTTCAAAAAGGACCCACCAAGGAAGAAGGCCATCAACACACAGGTTTTGCAAAAACCTAGCCCAAGGACATCGGAACAGAGGTGGTTTTCTTTTAAACATTAAAACCGGATTTTTTAAAAAATTAATTTAAATACACATTTGAAACACAAACACCAAGCAAGCGCCTGGAGAACAAAGCGAAACGAAGGAGGAATGAAAAGTGAATGGAACCAGTTTAATTCAAACACCAACGTGTGGTGGATCGCACTGAATGGAATAAATAACGGGGGAGATCACGCTGGGTCGGCAGATCTCACACTAAGATCATTTAAACCAGAATTAACTACACAGCCCAAGAGCGCTGAGCAAGGACGTCCTCTGACGGTGGCAGCTGGGGCAGCGTCCCTTCGGCAGAGCGGGTTGTGGGTGTGGATTTGCCCCGAGACCCAGCAGCAATCCCCACCCCGGGCAGCGAGCAGGATGCCAAGGTGTTGGGATGCTGAGGACGTGACCCCGCAGCCGCCTGCACGCAAGCAGCTCCTTGCCCGGGGTGCGGCCACCCTGCGCCTCCGTCACCTGCTGCCTCTGAACACACCCAAGTGACATCAAAGCGCAGCCAGACCCCGTGCCTGTGCCTTCACCGTGCCGGGTGAGCACGCAGGCGAGGCGGTGCCGGGCTGGGCACCGCGGAGGCGGAGCAGGTGCCTCCCCTTCATCTGAGGCCAGGCTGGGGGAAAAAAAAAAAAAAAGCTGATCTACACCTGCGACCACCACTCCATCACCCCAGGGGTGGGCAGGCTGAAGGAATGTGAGTGGTTTCTTGTCCTTTTGTTTTCCCTCCCCACAACCTCTGCATTAAAAAAAAAAAATAAAAAAAATAAAAACCAAACTGAACAAAAATAACTTGATCCCAAGTTCATCTCCCTTTCCTGCCCGTAGCCAAGCAGTGAAGCACCTTCGGACAATCGTGTGATCCCACAGATGTTCCCTACAGAGCAGACATCTCTCTGCACCTCCCTGGACGCGCCTGGGACACCCGGTCAGGAGGGACATCCCTTTGCTTTAAAACAAAAATAATTACAAAAATCAACAGCAACGATCCCCTTTCCCTTCCTCCAATCTCCAAGCAGTTCATCCGAGTCCAACTGGTTTTTGAGAAAGGGAGAAGGGAGGGGTGAAGGTTTCCAGGCCAAGGAATTTGCCCGATCCAGCATCCCCCCCGCTGTGCCTGCAGCTGCAGCGCGATGAGCCCCTTCGTGCTGTGCCCGCCCTCAACCCAGGGCCAGCAGAGCCAAGGTGGGGCTGAGGGGACACAGCTGTCCCTCCAGCTCCTCCTCAGACAGCTCCCAGAGGAAAGAGGGGGACTGGGGTGGATGAGGGTTCGGGTAATTTCTTTCCCATCCCTCTTCCTCCCCAAGGCTGAGAGGAGACTCCTGGGTCTGCAAGCCCAGTCTGTGCTTACCAGTGTCCTTAAGAACGACAATTTAAAAACAAACCAAACAAAACCAAAAGAAAAATATGCGTAATTAGGTATTGTCCGTGGAAGGAGCAGAAGGGGGCAGGATCCAGAGCAAGACAGCAAAGGGACTCTCTCCCTCCCCGCATTTGCTCGGCTGGAGACCACGGCCCCTCGGCGTCCCCGCGCGAACCCTTTGTGCTGTTGCTCTGACATCGATCGACACGGATGACGAACACGGGGATGAACTCGGCGCTGCAGAGGGCGGGAGGGCACACGCAGGCACGCCGGGGCTAGTCCCGGTGCTTGGGGAGCATGTCCAGCAGGAACTCGGCGATGCCGATGAAGTAGACGACTTGTGCGATGCCGAAGAGAGGAGCGATGACCAGGGCGCGGCAGTATGCCCCTTTCAGGAAGGCCATGGGCCCTTCCTTCTGCCAGATCTTCCTGGGGAGAAACAGCAGACAAGTCAAGGTCCACCCCACCCCTCCGCCACACCAGGAGAGTCCCTGGCCGTGCCCTGGCTGCCTGCCTCCCTCCAAAGGTCGCCTGGCACCGCCGCACAGCCCATCATCCGCCGTCCCCGTGTGCTCCGCAAACAGCCGTGCAGGAACACACCCCATCCCCGCAGCCGGCCAGGGGCAGGAGCACCTGCCGGGGGCTGGATGGACAACCAGACTTGCATCAAGAGGTCACCTTGTTCAAAAACTGGGGCCAACTCCCCCCGCCCCGGATGGGCCACAGCCAGATGGGAAGAGACGCTGGCTACAAGAGCCGTACAGGGGCAGGGGACAGCCCAGAGCAGTCTGGGGAGGGATATGAGACATAATGATGTCAGATTTTCAGACAACAGGGCCCTGGGAGAGACAACCACAGCACTGCCTCCCTGTGCAGTGATGGCTGCTGGGGTTTGGACAGAAGCATTTCAACACCAATGCTCTACTGACCTTGCTCAAAGCAAGAAGCAGTTCTCTTTTATATACCCATCTATATGAACAGCATAGATCTGGCCATACATCTATCCATATAGACAAACAGATAAAAAGCACAGGGTCAAAGGGAATCTGAAAGAGGGAAGCTGCTTGTTGGGTCTAGAAGCTGCCCCAGCAGATGCCGTACACTGCCTCACGAGGGGTCTTACTTGGTGCAGTCCAGGATTCCTGAGTAGGTGTCCTCGTTCACTCCCCTCTGCAAGGACTGCAGCCGCGTTTTGATCACTGGGGAGAAAGAGAGGAGACAGATAACGGTGAGTACAGGGAATGCATCACGCTCCTCAGCAGGCAAGAGACACCCTGAGAGTAATGTCTCAGACACAGTCAAACCAAGAGCGCAGACCATTTTCATGTATTTATCAGCAAAACAGGGGAAAACAAACACATTCCTTTACAAATGGATGAAAGAAAAACACAGCCACCCAAACCCCAACCCCTCACTGTGACGAAGGTTTCCAAGGCTGGTTTAAGCTTTAAACACTTCCAAATTCAGGTATCTTTCAGCAAAGTGGGAACTGATCTTCAAATACTCAGCTCCTTCTAGAAGCAGCTAAGATACACAATGCTGCTCTTATATTTCTTCACACCTTGGAGTGTGTGCAATGCTGTTGTTACTTTCTGGTGTTTTTCCCAGCAGAGAAACCGAGGTGGTATTTAAGGCAGATGCTGTGGAGCAGGAGAAAAGGACACAGGCCCGAGGCTCCCTGCGGTTGTCCGTGACCGTATGCACGTGTATAGTCTGCATACTACCACTCCACCCAGAAATGTGCCTTTTCAGGGGCACGTCCGCAGCCATTCCTGCAAGAATGACTGAAATGAATGACACCTCTTCTGGACTGACCCAGTGAGCACTGCAGACCCCTGGGTGAGCTGTGGACAAAGGCAGAGCTCAGCTGCAGGGAACACCAGCTAACCCAGGGCAGCTCAGAGAGCAGAGCTCCCTTCCTCCACCTCCCTGCGTGCTCACGCTGCAAAGATGCCGGCACAGCCTCCTTCCTCCGCACCTCGCCCGCTCCCGACTCTTGTCACTTAGCACCAGGCCACCCGGGACTCACCATCACAGGGATTGACAGCCACCGCGGCCGTGCTGCCAGCCACACATCCGGAGAGGAACGACACGTAAAACGGAGCCTTGACGTTGGGATCCTTCTGGCCCAGCTTGTTCAGGTTTGCAAACAGCGGGAAGTACACGATGGAGAACGGGACATCTCTGCAGGGGGGAGGGAGGAAGGGGAAGAAAGACAAACAAGGATGAGCAAACTCAGAGCGGGACACCAACAAACCAAGCACCAAAGAAATGGCTGCAAGCATCACGCGGTGGCAGCCCAGCTCTGGGATTTCAACGCAGACAGGAGCCAAACTCAGCAGGAGCAAGACTGACGGCACAGAGGACAGCAGGCCCCTGGGGGCACACAGCCCTGCAGAGTCCTGCCTCCCCCTGGTTTTTCCACATTCAGAGGTCAATCGTTTTGTCCACTTTTGTTAATTACCAGGTTTGCACCCTGCCCCTGCCCCGCTGGGTGCGGCTTTAGCTCTGCCTTTGTTAAAGGCGGAGGACAGTCCCTCTGTGAAAGCCCAGGGTGTCAGGGCAGGCACCGGTCCTTGCACCCAGCATGCTCCATGGGCCAGAACCCGTCTCACACTCCAGAGACTCAGGCTGACAGTTTTGCTTCGCCACCCCACGAGGACTCCTCTTCAGCGTTAAAATATAGACCACGGGGGAGACAAACCTCCCACAGAAAGCAGCAGAATTACATCTTCCAGAAACAAAAAGGCAGCCTCCATCACTTCCCTGACCTTCCCTTCGCTAATGTGCAAAACCCGTGCACGGAAACCAAACCAAACCCACACCCCCCGAAGCCATCGTCCCCCCGACAGGACGGCGGGTGCCCTGCTCTCCAGCCCACGCCATCCTACCTCAGCAGCGTGGCTCCCAGGCCCTTGTAGAGTCCCGCGATGCCCTTGCTCCGCAGCAGCTCCCGCGTTATCTGTGTCGCCGTGGTGCGCGTCTCCATGGCCGGCTCCGCCGCTCCCGCCGCAGAGGAAGGGGAGAGCTGGGCCTGTGCCGCCATCAGCTTCTTCTGCGCCGCTGCGGAGGAGCAGAGAGACCGCTGGGCTGCAAGGCACTCAGCAGCAGCTTCTTGCTGCCCAGTGCCACCGGGCAAGAGGGAAGAGGCAGATCTCCAGGTGCACCAGCGCACGCAGACTAAGGGCAGCCAGGTCCCAGTCTGCCCATGGGACCCAGCCTGACACGCTCCAGCTTGTCCCAGCCCCGGAGCTGGCTGCTGCACTCTCCTGCAGACTGGTTTTACTCCAGCCTGTCCCACAGGAGCTCTGCCGCGTGGGGAAAAGGAGCTGCCAGGAGCAGGCAGGTGACAGTATCCGATTCCACCTCCACCCCTCAGCCCTCAACAGGACAAACTGAAGATATTAATAAATGAGAGAGCTTCAACAACTTGGCGCTTTGCTTCCTTCCCTGGAAAGCCATCGTTAACCTTTGGGGGTTCCTCAGCTGCACTGGGCGTGCCAGATCTATACAGATAGCTTTTCCTAACTGCTGCATTTCTGCTCTTCGGCCGGGAGATGGAGAGAGCACAGCAATCTATGGGCAACCCTCCCACTGCCACCGAAACACCACGGGTCTCTCGCCCCGCAGAGAACAGGCAGCTCACAGCAGCAAAAACCTCTGCTGAACCCTCCAACCACGGCTTAATTCCTTCAGACATTTAAAAATAATACACACACAGAGGATAAGGTCTGCATCACAAACAGCAAAGAGAGGAAAGGAAAAGTAAATCCGCGATTATTGAGGAATAATCAAAGGGGAGATTATAGGATAAACTTGCCCAGCCATACCCCCGGCTGACCTTCGGGAGAGATGAAGGCGACAGCAAACCGCTCTTCCCCCAGAGCCTCCCTGCCAGACTCTGGTCTCCGTCCTCCCCACAAACACCCAGCAGTGTCCCAGCCAAAAGGCTCATCACGCTCCCTCCTGTCTCTACCTGCCAGCTCCTGCACACAACCCCGCGAGCCTGACCACAAACCTCTTCCAAATCCGGAAAATTGTATCTACTGTTTCAGCCTGCTGCTTTTGTCAGGAGGAAAAAGAGTAAGAGGGGAGTCAAGTCATTTGGAAAGGACACAGCCCCGTGGGAAGCTGTTAGGGAGGTGCTGCAGGGGGGTAGAGAAGAGAGAACAGACATCAGAAAACACGGAGATGGAGGAAGCACCACACGAAAAGCGCTGGAGGATGCTAATCCCTTCTTGGGTGCACAGTAACTATCAAGTTTTAATCGCTCACAAGCTGACCACCCAGTCACCTCTCCCGGCTCTCTCCATCCACCAGCAGCATTTGCTGTTTCACTTGGCAAGCCTATTGCTTTGAGCAAAGAAAAGCCATCACCTTCTGGAACTGCAAGGGCTCTGCAAAGCCAGGTGAGCAAAGGGTGGGGGGAAATGAGCTGGGAAGAGGGGGAGAAACTTCTGCTACAGCCTGAGATACCTCTGACTTGGGAGAACAGGGAGAAGGAAAAGGGTTTTCTCTGCTCATTCCCTCCCCCTCTGCCTTGACAGCCCAGTCCCAGCCCACTCCCTCCTGCCTGCTCGGTGCAAAGGGCAGAGAAGCCCACGTACCAATTCGACCCGCATCCTGCAGCTGGATTTTGAGCATCTCCATGGGAGTGGTGACAATCACCTGGCAGGTCCCTGCGCCGCAGCCTGCCAGCATCTCCCTCAGCAGTGTCAGCTTCTTCCTACCCAAAGAAAAGAGAGAAAGAGTCAGTGGGAGAAGGTGGCCTGAAGTAATGCTCAGGCAGCTGTGTGCGGGGGCTCGGTGCACGCCCCTGACCCTGGGGGCTCCTGGAGAGGCAGCCTGCGGGATGGGGGAACCTGCTGGGCTTGACAGTTCAGCACTGACCAGGCTGGGCACCTCCACCAGCATCACCTGGAGAAAAAGACCCATTTTGGAACAGAAGATTCAGAAAAAAGCCCCACAGCCCCACACGGGAGCACACAGCCCTCTCCAACCCCAGATGGGAGAGCTCAGCTCTCCTCCAGCCCAGCGTCGTGCCCGGTCAGGTATTGCTTCGGAGGGCAGCAGAGGACCTGAGCATTAAGGGGGATAAACAGTTCTCCTTCTGCCAGCCTAGCCCTTCAAACACCATCACCATCCCTGCAAACAGACCAACAGACACCACAGGGCAAGGAGCAAGGGGGAAAAATTCCAGTTGCTGCTTTGGAGCTCTCTGGCAACACCAAAAAAAAGTAAGATGATGCAAACATGAGAGTCAGGGAGGCAGCTCCCCCGTGGATAGGAGCTTCGTCACCTCCCCAGCTTTTCCAAACCTGAGAAAGTTTCTTTTGCACTAAACTGGTCCTGCCTGAGGGACAAGGGATGGGCTGGACCCCCAGCGCTGCAGCTTTGTGCATCCTCTGAGCTGGAGAGCAGGGATTGCCAGCAACGTGTTCCTAACGAAATGCAGCATTTCACAGCTCGCTCCATCCCAAAGCCACGAAACAGCCCAAATAAGACTGAAAAGAGGAACTCGGGATGCAAATGCTCTGACAGCCTCAATTTTCAGAAACAAGTTTTCACTGTGCAAAAAAAAAAAAAAAAATTAATCTCTCCTTGGCACCAGAAAACACAGACTTGACTTATAAATAAAAACTGTGCTTATCTGCTCTTTTCTAAAAGGGGAAAAGAAAAACACATACAGGAATCACACAGACAGAAGGAAACAGCTCTTTTTTTTTTTTTCTGTTTTAAATGCAAGTCCTATTTTTGCCCTGCTCCTGCGGCAATACCTCACCTCAACCTGCTCAAGGTGAGCCCGCACGCTGCAGCGGCAGCACTCCCACGGCGATACACCCTTTCCCTCGCAAACCCAAGCCCCCGTACGGGGGTTTCACGGGCACACACACAGCCCGGCCACGGTGCTGCAGGCCAGCAAAGCAGCTTCAATGCCAACCTACAGGAAAGGGAGGAGATGCGCCAAAATCCTGCTGGCCACCCCAGCCCGGCCGATTTCTCCACTTCTTCTCCAGGGAGGGTATCGGAGCAGGGGAACAGAGGCACAGAGCCACAGCAGAGATTACCAGGGACTACATATAGAGCTCTCCCGCGAGGCTGAAGGGAGGAACATTTCAGAGCCTCCCCTTTCCACATCCCCTCATGGATGAGAAGCTGTAAAGAACAATCCCTCCCACGCGGCACTGAAGCTTGCTTGGAGGTATGAAGGTATCGGGGTGTGCAAATCCAGAGGTCCCCCTGGCACTGACATCTGGAGGTGGCCAACCGGTGCCTCTTGGGCAGCCTGGAGCACAGCACCCGTCGCTGCGCAGCCCCCAGCCCGGCCGTGGGAGGAAGCAAACCGGCCCAAGGAGCTGGCTGCCAGTCCCCTCCGTGGCACAGCAGAGCATCGCCCACTTCAGCAAGAGCCCTGCAGCACCCCTAGAGTCCACGTCTCCTGGCTTTCATCCAGGGTGACAGCTTTGACACCCAGTTCAGATGTGCCCGACGTGTTTATCTGGGGACCATTATCCCAGCCAACAAAAGTCAGTCTGGTTGATTGAACTCCGTGGAGCTATGCCAGTGGGACCCAGGAAAGGATTTGTGTGTGCGGGTGGATTTTAGAGATGTCAAACAGGTACATCAAAAGCACCTAGAATAAGGGCTTTCAGCTTTTGGTTTGCACATGCTGGGAACTGGGGGGAGTCCAAGGAAAATAAAAAATAGCCTACAATAAGCAAATCTTTTGTCAGGAGGTTTAAAATTCACCATACAGGGGTCAAACTCCCTTTGCAAAACCTCACCTGTCTGCACAGAAAAGGAGCTGGAAAGCAGCTCATCTCTCAGCGACACAGGAGTTTAAAATATTTAAGGCACCACAGGCCTTCTCCTCAGAGGTTCAAAAGCTGGCACATCTCAACCAGCTTCAAAAGCTGCAACACCAGCAAGGACCTGGTCCTACAAACACAGAAACTATCTTTTATCACAGCAAGAGGGCGTTAAATAGATCATACGCATAATAGCCCCAAATGCTGCACGGGCAGAAACCAGTCGCTCCACTTTTTAAAAGCAACACACAATTAATTAGCGACAAATCACCAGGGCCAACCGGGAAGGGGAGAAGATTCACGCTCAACCTCAATTAAGAGTTTCAAACTAGAGCTGAAAAATAAGAAAGTTAAAAAAAGCAGAACTAGAGGTTTATGGAGGGCTTTGCAAGAGCAAGGCATCAGCCCATAGTTAGGATCTCTGAAAGGTATATTGATATCACACGGGACCAGGGTAGGATTTTTTTCAAGTTTCTGAAAAATCTTGACCATACAGGATGGGCAGGGACCAAACCCAGCCATTCCGGAATAAGGACGATGCTATTTCCAACGACAGGAAATCTCTGACCTAAGGAAACATCCACACAAAGCCACATGTTTCCACCTGCTACCCATGAGGCTACCGTCCCCAGCTTGGACATCACCTTCCTGACCCATAATATGACCTCTGCCTCTGGTCTGTCACACCAACAGCTTGGGGAAAGCTCCACAAGAGTTTCCAACCCGAGACAATCAGTTGCTTTCAAAAAATCAAAACAGTGGGTCTTTAATATGGATTATGGACTAGGGGACCACCACGCAGGAGCTGTCCTTCAAAGGGACGGCAACCTGTCTGCCACATCCGCACGGGGACACGCACACAAACCGCCAGCCAGTCCCAGTAACCCAACCCCAGATCTTCCAAGAAGGGACAGAGCAACAGGCTATTGCACCCACACTCCAGAAAAGCTGGAGCTAGGATGCTGGGAAATGGAAAAACAAGAGAGTTCCCATTACAAGCTCCCTCTCGGTTCTAATGTCAGCTCAAAAACGCTTCAGAGAAGCAAAGCAAAGCACTAACGTGGGGCAGGTCCACCTTATAGCAATGCCACCAGATGAAACGTTGCTGTCAGACGTTACTGCAGGTGTGGCACAGCCTGCCTCTGGCTGGGTTTGGACTATCTCCAGAGGTTTGCCCTGGTGGCAGATCAAGTGTTTCATTCCAATACAAAGGTCTGGGGAAGCGAGCAATGGACAGGGCAACACACCTGGCCATGCTGAACAGGGACACAACGCGCGTTTTCTTCCAAGACACGTGCCTGGAATGGAGATGAGGGCCTCTCGTGGGTGCACCGTTAAACAGCCCATCTCCAGCTCCCTCCAGAGGAACACTGCACTGACTTTCTGGCTAGCCTTTGATGTCTGCAACTCCAACCCGCTGTCATTCCCTGAGCCTGTGCGCTAATGGGAAGAGTCAGCCCTGAACAGGGAGATGATCAGCTCTCAGCCGGCTCCTTCTCGAGGGAAAGGGCTGGACTGCCCCACCTACACGTCCTGGTGGGTTGGATGAGGGTCACCTGCATTAAAGACGTGTCTGGGTATCAGGTGAATAACTACAGGAGAAGCTGCCTTGGCCCACGAGGGTTCCTGCCCAGAGAAAGACCAAAGCACAATGTGTGCACAGTGAGACAGCCACTCAGCACCGGGACGAGCAGCAGAATCCCTCCTTCCTAAACCAAGAGCCTCACTGTACATCCCATGAGCACTTTGCAGCTCAGGGATGAACCAGGCCGTGCAATGGCTACTTAAATACAGGCCACAGAAGAGACGGTCCAAGTATTTTAGGAGGGACTGAAAGAGGAGCAGCTGAAGGAAGGAGACCTGGGGAGATGTCTCAGCCAGGAAGGCAACAGAGCTCCAGTCTCCCCATCTGCCTGTAAGAGAAGGAAACGTTCCCTGCTTGTCTCAGGGTTACAGCTGGCTGTTTGTCTTCTCCAAGCAAAGCTACAAGGCGAGGGAAGCAGAAAGGAAGAAAATCCGCTGGCATCAGCAACAAGACAATTAATGCAATCGTGCTGGGCTTCCTGGGAGTCCGAGCTGCTAAGTCAGCTGCTAAGTTACCAACCTTTGCTCCAGAACAGCAAACAAAGCAAACCTCAACATTAAAGAGCACGGGAGATGTAGGGAATAACACACCTTGGAGACGAGCAGCAGGAAACTTCATCCGAGGACAGTGGAGAGTTTTTATAAGCAAGAAATAGCTTTTCATAAGCAGCCATGAGACACTTTTTATCACAGCCAAGGCAGCGTATTTAACAAGGAACCTGAAAAATGAACAACAAACCCTGGCAAACACACGCCAAACACAACAGCTGTCTGGCACTCACCACTTTGGAGATAGACATGAAACCTTGTAGGACACCTCAGAGGGACTGGTTTTCCTGAAGTGTTTAACACCCAAATTCAAAGAGGACACAAAAAGCAGCCAATACTTACACCTGCCAAAGAGGCCTCACTACCAAGTCCCCAGAAATCAACAATGTACTGTACTTCAAACGTATGCAGGTGTACCACTGATTTAAATCTCTTCCTCAGCTTCACACACAAGTGCTTCGCTTATCCCTAGGGACTCTGCTCTGGACGATGAAGCTGCTGCTGTCCTAACAGCAGCTGTGACATTACGGGTCTCTCAGCACATCCAGCTTCAGAAACCCAGAAGAAGAAAAATCCCATCTGTTCCAGCAGCGTGAAGGCTGGAAGTTTCCCCTCCCTCTCGCATCCTGCGTTCTCCGAGTGCCACGGGAGCAAGGACCTGCCTGGAAACTCTTCCGCGGATCACCTCGTGGGAACTGCAGAGGCCCTCGGGCCAAAACCATCACAGGACAATGTTCGACCCTCGTTGCCTTTCTCCACCTTTCAGGTTTTTCAGTATCCTGGGTTTCCTCCTTCCCTCCACAGCACAGCGAGGGAGTTTCCAGCACTTGCACAACGCACCCAGGCCCCCCCCGTTCCTGAACGACCAGCACAGTGCGGGGGGACCGATGCAGTTCTGTTTCCTCACGAAACAAGAAGCTGTAGCAGCAGACTGTCGTCACGGTCTCGACATCAAAATAGAAACAGGCAAAGAAGCAGAAACGAAGTACCCGGGTCTGTGAGCACACATCCTCCCTGCACCAAAAGGAGGGAAGAGGCAGGAGTGTCCCCTCCGAACCCACCCCAGCCAGTCCCGGGGTGGAGGGGCTGCAGGAACAGGCGTCTCCAGACTCCAGAAGATGGGCCCACCAACAAGGGCACGAGGTCCCACGAGGGGTCCTGCTGCCCCAACACTCGACCTCCAGCAGCATCCAAAAGCACAGCCAGGGAAAAGGGAGTCCAGCAGAAGCCTGCAGTGATATATCCCCAAAATCCTCTGCCAGCAATTTGCAGCCAGGCGCTTCCCACACCACAGGTGTTGTTTTCAGTCTGGCCTTTCAAAAACAGGCTTTATGCCACCTTTTTTTTTTTTCCCCTAGCAGTTTAAAAGTAAGTTAATTTCAACACTGATTTTTTCAAAGGATAAAAAGAAAAAAGCACACTAAAAGTTTTTGTGTAACTTGAAGCTATTTTGGATCGTGCTGGATTTGCCACTCTCTCTGGTCCCACACGTGCTGTGGAGGACACACTCAGCACATTTTAATCAGCAAATACCGAGAGGACACGCACATTTTATCAGACAAGGATCTCCAATTCGTGCAACACATTTCAAGAGAGACAAGCCCTAGAAGCCGAGCAACAAAGCCTTTCAACGTCAAACAGGTCTAGAAGACTTCTGCAGCTCTGAGGCAGAAAAGCACCGGAGCATCGTTTGGGACGCTGGCCTGAGAACGGAGCATGCTGACCACAGAGCAGGCAGTCTGGCTTGTGCGAAAAGGACTTCGGTGGAGCTGAACCAGTATCTTGGTGGCTTACCATGAAAAGAGCCCCCAGCCTTACACTGAGCCTAACTCCCTCAGTGGTGCTTTACACCGTGTAACCCTTGGCTGTTGCAATTGCATACCCAGAAACGCAGCCGCATCCACATGCCAGGCAGCTGGAATCTTCACCTCTCTGACCCTAGGCTAGTTTGTTGTTCATCCCTAGGCTTTGACTGGAGTTGTGAAATAGATGGCCCAGCCTTGCTGTATGCTAGCCGGTATGTACCCTGTCCTGCCCCGGGCAGGAGAGGCGGTTGGAGTCCAGCACTAATCCTGCCCTGTCTTGGACAGGCAACCCGGGAGGAGACGACAGCAGCATCGCAAGGGAGAAAACTGCAGACTGCTTGGGAAGAGGGAGCAAGAGCAAGGCAAGCCCTTGGGGGACACACAGCTTCGTGACCCAACGGAACGGCCCCTCACCATCCCTATTTGCCGTGTGTGCTACCCATGGGAAATGATCCTCAAGCTGCCAAAAGCCAGGCAGCATGCAGCAACTGCGGCACGGCCAGGCCCTCCAGCAGGTTACACGCTCCATCCCCAGGCCCCACATTGCCCTAGGATGGAGGAAACGGAGCCCACAAGCAGCAGCTGCCCTGCCGTTTCTAAGGGCCCTGATCTTCCTGGGTAATGTCACAGCCTCTTCCACCACCGCCTGCTCCCCAGGCTCTAAGTCAGGGCACAGCACGCCCCAGACCTCCCAGCCAGACCCCAGGTTCACAGCCTGCCCGCAGGGCAGCTTCTATCCCGTCACACCTTGGAGGGACATTTCCCAGTGAGGTCCCTTCCAACCCAAACCAGTCTGTGATTCTATGTCAGGGTTTAATGGCTGGAACACCACAGCAGTGACTGCTCTCCGAACACCAAATACATCGCAACGCTGGTCTGATTTCTTCCATCATCCACTCTCCCGGTGGTGGTACAAGGTGTGGCAGCTTGACACCTTTTCCTCTTCCCTGTACGCCCTGCTCAGCCCTCGGCCCACGGGTGATGGCACAGAGCTCGCTGTGCTCCCGCCTGCTGCAGAGGCCAGGGCTCGGCACATCGTCTGCTGCAGGATCACACTTGCGGCTCCGTGGGAGCGAGGAGCCATGAGAACATCACTGCCTCCCACCGTCTGAAGAGACAGAGAATCACAAACAGCTGCGAGCCAATGAGTCACACAGCCATATGGGAGCTACTACTTTTTAAAAGTACAGAACAAAAAAAAATTAGGTACAGGGGAAAAAAATAGATTCTCAACCCGTGTCAGTCCACAGTCTCCACCGAGGCTGTCGAGCCACCGATCTGCAGGAGCTGAGACTGACGTGGGAGGTTATGAGGAGTTGTTAATCCAAGTAATTGTGGCAGAGCTTTGCATTTTCAGTGAGGCTCCACCCCATCACTGCCATGGGAAGAGTCAGGATCACACCCCAGGCAGGCTGCTTTCTCACTCCCATCACTGAGGACTGGAGACAGCGCACTTCACCGGCTCCCTCTCTGAAGGCTTCTCCAAATTGCAAGGGAAATATCCTGGTGAAAACAGCATTACATGTCCAGGGTCCAGCCCCTCTCACCTGTTCCGCAAGCATCTTCTACTCACACTGAATTCACGTGAACCAACTCCCCCATTTGCAAGCTAAACAGAGAATTTTATTCCTTCAGCATTTATTTGTAGGTCAGCTGCTGGGCAATGCTGCAAGTGTCCTTTGTCGATTCAGGTTCATCACCTCTCTAAAGCTATTTTCAAGCTACAAAAGGACAAGAGGGATGCTAAGTTTGGGGTCTACAGAACCTGACTCGCCATCTGTTCAAGCCAGAAAGAGCAGAACAGCATCCAACCGGCCGGTGAGGACAAGGTCCTCCCAGCAGCTGTTTGAGCCGTGATCAGTGCCATTGGGTTCTTCCCAAGTACATTGCCTCCAGTTCTGGATCTGCTAACTGTGGCTCAGATCTGGGACTATTTTTAGAAGCTTGAATAAAACACAGTCATCCAGTGGAGTGCTTTTCACTTCCCATTTTAGACTTTACATCCTTATTCCGAATGTCATCACGGGCTGAGCTGTTCAAGGTCAACTCGTATTTCAGTCACCACGTCACCCCGTTCCACCTTTGCCCCGACGTCTCACCACACTTGGCCCAAGAGCCAGTCTCTGTTAAGTAGAACACGAAAGGTCTGCACCCCCTACTCACCCGTCTTTGGAGAGGTGATGCCGGAAGAAGTCATTGGCAGCCAGTTTGATCGCCTTTTCGGGTGTCACCAGAGTCAGGTTCACGGCAGCCCCTGGGCAAGGCAAAGAGGAGAAGGAGAGTAAAGGAACCATTAACGGGATCATTCAGGAACGTGTTGTAACTCCCGGTCAAAACCAAGGACTAATGAAAGAGAGCTCCCAATGCACCAAAGGGGTTTAAAACATGAAACACCACTGGTAATTAATAGGATTTCTGCCTCCAAACACCTCGGGTTTTTGGAAACACTCCCTGATGTGTTTCCACTCCATTTGCAATGTTTTTTGGAATTTCTTTAGCTTCACTACTACCTCCCACCACGCATACATGCATCCACTTCTTTCACCCAAGGATGCACTCCTATGAACCCAGAAGGATCAGACCTCAAGAAAGGAGCACAAGTTGGATTAATAACCAGTTCCAACTCCTTTGCAAATATTTTCTGATCCTGTAAAGCAAAAGCCCCCCAGTCCCACCTTCCTGCTAGTGCACCTGCCCCAACACCACGCAGAGCAGAGCAGCTCGCTTACCAGGCAGCCCAGCACCAGCAGAGCCACCAGAGGACCTGGAAGCTGGTTGAAGCCAACTGGCTCATCTGCGCAGAAGTCAGACAGATCTACACCAACCCTTGGAGTTAAGTGGCTTCCCCTGTATATCACCACTGGGTGTCACCCTCAGAACAGCCACCGTTGACGTGGCCTTTTGTCCACCCCAGCCGCAGCACACAGAAATTCCCCTTCCAGCACGGCGGCCAGGCTTGCTGGGGGACCTGGGGTGTAAACAAGCCTTGGCCCCCCACCGCCCGCGGGAGTGCCCTTTTGTCAGGAGCAACAAGCAGCAAATCCCGGCATTGTGCCTGCCACAATGACAAGTCCGGCCGTGGACACATCGCATTAGTGCGACACAAGCAGCTGGGAGGCAGCTTTTGAGCTGTCCTGGGGGAAACGGGGTAAGGGGAAGGCCAGTCCCTTCTGAGCATACGGGGTTTTGCACCATTCGATTCATGTTCCAGAATATTCTCCTCCTTTTAAATCTCATGGCTCAGAAAGTCCTGCAGTGGATGACCACAAGCTCTCCCTGCCCGCACACGGAGCTCCGAACCCTCTAGAGAGCTTCACACAAGACTTGGTGATGGCTGATGAACACCTCTGCAAGGACAAACACAAATACCAGCGTACCCCTCTTGCAGTTGGGCTTGCTGTAGAGATGTAAACAACTTGTCCCAAAGCTCCGTTTTCCCCAAAGAGAAGCAGAGAAGCCTGCACTCCTGCTAGGCTCCGCAGACCCGGCAGGGTTCATTTTCTGGAGGTTTGAACACAAGTTGACAGGAGCTATAAGGGCTCAACACACCTAAAGAAAGGCGACTCTATCCTCCGTTCCTCGGGATGGGCTCCCGTCCCTCCACAAGTTCTTACAGAACTCCTAAATTAGACGTGGAAGTGCACAGGTTTAGGGGGACTTTGCTCAGATTAGGAAGCAAAGTTGCATCTGGGACTTCTGGGACCAGTACAACTGGGACCAGGACACAGGAAACCTTGGCTCTGCTCAGAGGACACACCTCTGGGATAGGGGAAATCGCAGCAGGAAAACAGACAGCCTTTGCTGGGCAGCCCAACATGTTTTCCCCTCTTCTGACTGCCAGGCTCAGACTTTGCAGAAAATCCCGAGTAATGCTGCCTCACAGCAAGCTAAACCAATGCATTCATTCCACAGGGGCCACGGCATCCAACAAACGCCACCAGCTTTTAGAGGAGTCAAATGAACCAGCCAGGGAGCAGGGCAGCCCTCGCACACTCCGGGGTTTTTGCAAACTTCTAAGAGTACCAAGTTTGACATGCTTCCTACACGTTACGGTCCCCCACCACGGCTCCTGCAAGCCACAGACTCATGTGTTACCTCCACTTTTTGATGTCAATCATATCAGAATTTAGAAAGCAAATTCACACAGCCTGATTGTGAAGTGGAAGTGGCTACCTGTGAAGAGTTTCCTCAAATGCCAAGCTGAGGACAACTCCACTCCTAACGGCTAGAAAGTGAAACAACTGGTCGTGACGGAAATGTGGCACGAACCACCACTTCCTTAGAAAAACAAGGAGAGAAGGAAAAAAAGACTAAACCTGCTAGTCTAACACCAGGTTCAGTTCACTGAAAGAAAGAAAAACCCCAAACCATCCAGCAAGAAAGGCAGGTGAGAGGTATGCTCCCACGTGCTGCCCTCCTCCAGCAGCCAAGAGGCTTTCGCAGCAATTTCTCCTTCCATTGCAAATAGAGCAGAAGGTAAAACCACGCAATACACAGAGGAAAGTTAATGAACCTGGGTTTTCTCCTCCATCTTTGATATTTCCAGTAAAGCTGCTTAGGAGAGAATGGATAATCCCTGTCCTCAATAATCCGTAACAGCTTCAATTCACCGGAGGAGGAGAAATCAGATGCCTCGGCTGCTGGCTGTACACTTTCCACGGCATTTTCTCCCTTTTTACAAAGTCTCACAGCTCTCAATTCTAGCTTTGTCAATGACTATTTCCCTAATTAAAGTTAACCCTGGCATACAGGCAACACTGCCTGTACCAGAAGCGGTGACAGACAAATAGAATGCAAAAATACATCAAAAACCATCAAAAATGAGAAAGTATTTTGAAAAGAAGTACGGAAGCACTACGAACAAAATCAAGTCGAGGCAAAACCAGTTATTTGCCAACTGAACTTGTAAGTGCCCTCTTCTCACCGAGCCTTGGGTTTTGTTACTAGAAAATATTTCTCACAGAATCCCTTCTATACCTCCAGCAACCTACATAACAGGGGATTGAGCCTTGCCCAGTGCAGCACTGGTGCACGAGGGCAGTACCAGCAGAGGCCAGGGAAGGCGGCCACACTGCTGGAGCTAAACTGCAACCACCCTCCGAACACCGTCACCAGCAAGCGGGCATTCCCCCAGCCTGAGCCAGGCCTTTGGCTCCCACCAGCTAGGCTGAAGAGCTCTCTGCAAACAGCAGTGGGATCTCCAGGACGCATGCTGGGATCTATGGGTGGCTTCTGGATGGACCGTAGCAGGGAGCAGAGAGAGGACCTCTCCAAGGTCCCTTTCCACTGGAGCCCACGTGCCCCAGGAGCCCACAGATTTGTTTGCTTGGCATCGGTGTGCTGGCTTCCAACAGCCTTGAGCACAGCCAGAGCCAGCCAGCACCACCCAGCTCGAAGGCACTGCTGCTACCTAAATGTCACAGAAAATACATAAGAAAAAAAAAAAATAATCTCCTCTTCTTCCTCCCCCCAAAAAACCCCAAGAATCCTTGTAATGTTTGGGGAAGAACTTGAGAGAAACATTGGGACTGCCTTACACATCACACAGCTCACACAGAACAGGGACTGTTCACCCCATAATACAGGGTTTGCAGGTGAGCATCCTACAGGCTCAAGCCTCTCTCCTGTCTGCATGGAGGAGATTTGATTCCCGCAGGAAGGGGACCCGAAGTCACCCGGTGGGAATGCCTGCGCCCAGACAAACCCTTTCTCTGCTCCAGAGGTCAAGCACCCTGCAGGGACAACTGACGCGGCCGGGACTCCTCCATGGGGCACAGCAGCTGCCACTTCAGCACATTAACATATAATCCTCCCCGTTCCAGCTTAAAGGCTGAAAATAAAGCTTGTGAGTCATACAGCAACTTCTGCGGGGGAAACTGGCACAGATGGAGGGAGCAGGAACCAATCCCACCATGTGATTTCCATCCTCCCCTGCCTGCAAGGTTGAGCCGTCTCTTTACCTTCTTCCCAGAAAAGTACTCACATCCATCACGGATCCTGGATGTACTTTACCTGCCCGTCATCAGCCCGAGAGGGAGGGAAGGGCTGCTAACGTCAGCTCACAGCACAGAGACCAGGATTGCTGTACTAGGAGGACTCACCTTTGCACCCTGGCTGTGCTGAAATATCCATGAATTGCTGGAAGGAGCTGCAGCTATCCACCAAAGCCCTCTCCAGGCCCAGCTCCCCATTTAATAGTCAGACAAGTAAATTCAAGCCACTATCAGCTCCCTGAACACAGGGGGTATGAAGTTAGTGGGTCACGGACCAAGCTGAGCAGACTGGCTGGGAAAAGCAAGAGCGACGCAAAACCCTCTGCAGCCTTTGAGACTTCTGCCTGGAGTGAAAGTGGGCTGGGGACGCACACCCCCTCTACCACCTGACACCTTACAGGACTGAGCTGTGTCTCCCAAAAGCCCTGATGTGAGTTTCCAGGACCAGCTTCTTCCTTCTGCTCCCCAGCAAGCAGCCTCCCACTGCTTATTTACAGCCAAAGTTACCGCAGGCTCCGTTCCTGGCTAGGAACACACAAAGCAGCCGGCTTCTGGGAAAAATCAAGTGGGAACATGTCACTGCGAGCACCGAAGATGGAGCTTGCCAGGGTTCCTCGCGGTTGTTTGTCTTGTTGCCTGCTCCCAGGAAAGCTGGCAAAGAGCAGCCAATCCATCCCCGGCACGCACCCCACTCCCCCGAAACACCCACCAGCACGTTGGGCAAGAGACAGGAGCCAGTGCCTGCTCCCAGGACGGCTGCCTGCTGCGGCCGCGTCTCCCTGGCAGCCAGGGAAGAAGGGGCAAGGAACGCCACTGCTGCCAACAGCGAGGCGCCAGCACCGCCGGGCTCCCGCTTGGAAAAACACAGAGCAAGGACTCAGTCAAAGCAGTTCTTTAATCAGGCTTTATCAGCGAAAGAGTGCCACAAAGAATGCTGTCTGAACACCTCAGAGATAAAAACTGCATATTCAGGCAATAAAGCGAGTCTATAAAATGAACCAGAGCTCAGAGTCAGCTAACCCAGCTGGACTGTGCCGAAAGCCAAGAAGTTATTCCACATTTTCCTCTGCTACGAGTACAGTCAGAATTTGGCCTGCTGTTCCTCTCTCCTTAAAATCTTTAAAACCTTCCAAGGATTCTGTGTTTAAACTAGAAAAGGTATAATGTCAACCGAGGAACTCGCTGCTGCGACAGACAGCCCAAGCCGAGGAGCCAGGAGCTTCTGGCAGGTCAGCACACAGCGACCAAACCGCTGAAGCTCCACCACGAGCCAACCTCCGATCTTCTTACCACCCCAAGGGAGTTCTTTCTAGGGGCAGGTTATTTTTTAATTTTTTTTTTTTTTTAATTGCAGCATGCCTTAATCCTTGAACAAAACACTCAGGCATGCTTAAGAGACAGCTAGCTTTGGAGACAGGCTATCACCTCGATGGGACAGCAGGCATCACCATGCTGGTGGTGGGCTTTGACATAAATTCAATCAACCACAAAGTAAGACACTTCAAGAGGTTTGCTGCTGCCCCTCTAACAGAAATTACCATGCCTGAGCTGGGAAACACACACACAGTCCAGCAGCCTCACTTAAACTGCCAGCAAAGATGAACTTCAGTAACTGGTAAGGTTTAACACCAAAACAGCCCTGGGGAGGACTCAAACCCTCAGTGGTGGGGAGCTGGCGGACACCTGGCATGGAGGAGTTTATTTTCAGAAACAGCCGCACCTTTCAGCATCTCAGGATATTGCTAGGTTATTGCTTTATAAGCCAGATAATACAGGCTTTTCCTCCCACTCACGCACCAGTGCTTCCAACGCAAAAGCCGCGCTGTGCCCGACTCAGCTTTACTCACCCCTGTACATGCCAAAGTAGCCTTCGGAGCGAATGGTTTTAATGAGGCAGTCAGACCTGCAAACAAAAGAGAGAGAAACCACAGGAGCTCAAAGGTGGGCGAGAGCAAAGGAAAACAAACCAAATCCCTGGGAGTGGTTTTCAGTTATGATCTGTCAGCAAAAGCCGGAGCTGAGAAGGGAACCGCATCAGCCATGGAATGTGCCATTGTTCAGGGCTGAGCCCAATTCCAGACCCTAATTCACGGGGGCTTTGAAATCCCCGGCTCGCCCTGCACGCGCTGCCTGCTTTCCAGAAACACAGAAGGGAAAAGTGTCACTGCAGGGCTGCTCAACCAGGGTCCCCTGGGGGAAACGTGTGCGAGGTGCTCTAACAAGCAGACCCCGTGCGCGTGTTTATAGAGCAGCTCTGGAAAGGAAATAAGAGCAGCCAAAATCCTCTCCGCTGACTTGCTTGACTTTCTCAGTGGAATTTGACACAAGGCACACAAACACTCGATTGATCACCTGAGCTCTCAGTCAGCTGTCACCTCCCGGGTGGATTAAAGCACTCTCAACACACCAGGTCCTGCAGCCCGCAGCAAGCGCTCAGGCTCTGCCCCGAGGAGAGCGCAGCAGGGTGCCGCAGAGGTTGGCTCCAAGGGGAAAACTGTCCCCTTCTTTGCTTCAGCTACATTCACCGCAAATGGGAAAACTGGGCAGGTGCTGGACTGGCTCAAAGCCTGTTGAAGGCACAGACACACACCTAAAAAATCCCCAGGTACAGTTCAGGAGGGCAGCGCAGCCCCCCTGGCAGAGCTTCCATCCCTGGACCACAGCTGCACGAAATCCAGACACCGACCGAAGGCTGCTTTGGGGTCTTTGGGAAAGGACAGGTACTGCAGTGGCAACAGGGGAAGGGAGAGGTGCACACGCATGCATAACTAAGGAACAAAAGGCTCATTGAAGCAGTAATAAGGGAAGTGTAGCTGATGAAAGCAAGAATACATTCCTAAGAGATTTGGCAACACAAAGAGTAAACTTCATCTCTGCTCTGCAGTAGTGCTGAGGTGGGAGAGAAGGAAATTCGGAGTTCCCTCGAGGGCTTTATGGCCCTGCTGGGCACAGACCCTCCCAGGGTAGCACGTTATCTGTGAAGAGCCCACCCTGCATTGCTGTCAGTCATGGCAGAGAGTTTCCCCTCTCTGCTGGGACTCTCCACGCCCTTCAGGACCTTGTCTTTCCCCGGGGCAGGAAATCCCCCCGGGCAGGAAAGAGGAAAATATCGGTGTGGAGGAGCAGTTAACGCTACTTCTGAACAGAGCAGCAGGAGGACAGGACACACACCATCAGCCCCAGCCCGTTCTCCCCCCTCAATGACAGCAGTACTTTTGGAAAACTAAGGCCTGACTGGTTTCTAGGATAAAGCATCTTGTGCTGAGTTGGGTGCACATTCTCCCAGCAGATAAACGGCCCCAGGCATTCCACACAAATCCCAGGGGAATTTGGTGGGCTGGAGAGATTAACAGCTGCTTTTCCTACAGCCTGCAGCACTCAATTTTTTTTGGACATAGGGACTGCTGGGGTAACTACAGCACGTGTCAACCTGTGATAAGGTCTGCATGCGGTGCTCTAGACTGGGAACGGGCAACTGCTTCCTCTTTTTAAACCGACACAGGGACATAACTTCCAATATGAGAGTCATGGAAATAGAAGAGAGGCAGAACTTCCCTCCCGCACCTGCACGCAGCCCAGCAGAGAGCTGAGAGGGGCTCCTGGTGTTCTGGTCCTGAGCCCTGACAGCAGCAAACAGGCTGCTCCTGAGCAAGGGCTGAAACAGAAGTGCCCTCTGCAGAGATCTCAGCTGCTGGGCTCACAGCCAGAACAGCTACTTCACTTCTTTATTTGCTTTATCTGCTCCAGCACAGCTTGGTTCAAGATTGTCCCTTGGTTCAAGATTGGCTTTCCTGGGGACAGTCCAGTTCCTAGAAATGCTGAATTTACCCGAGAGAGTTAACAAAGTGGAAGGAATCCCCGCCACAAGCCTGTGCGAGCAGTACTCACATGCTGGTGTACATCCGCTGGCCATTCTGCTGGTTCTGCAGGCGGGTTTTGGCCAGATCAATGGGAAACACGCAGGTGACCCCGATCAGCCCGGCTATCCCTCCATTGATCAGCTTGGCAGGTAAACTGTAAGGGAACGAGACACAGAGAAACAGCTGTCTTAGCACTGGGATAATGTCAGGGGAAGGAAAGAGGAAAGAAAGGAGCTCTTTTGCATGACCGGAGTTAATACATCGCTGTTGAGCAAGGCTGTCCCCCCTCAACACAAAGGGAGTTGTGCCTCAAGGCAAAGCCTGGCCCTTGCCGCACACACCGGGGAGGAGGGAAAGCAGCACACGGGATCTGGAAAAACCACTGACGAGCGCAGTGGAGCCAAACAGCTAAGCCACACATGGCTAAGGGCAAGGACAAACCCTGCTCCTCAGGACCCAAGGGTTTCCGCTGTCCCCACGGGAGAAAAGCCAGAGTGCTGGACTGTCCACCCCATGGGCAGCCTTCAGTTAGCGCCTGATGGCATCCCAGCCAGAGGGTTTCCTGGCAAACGCTTTTCAGCACCGCAATCAGATACGCATCTAACGAGATGATGAGAGGTTCATGACACATCAGCTGCTGCTATCACGTGGGAGCCAGCCCAGCAGCAGCACCCAGTTGGCAGCCGAGGAGCAGACGGCTGCAGCTCCAGGAAACCATTTCCAGACCCACCGCCCAGGGCAAGGGGAACACACACACACCAACCGGCCGGTGAAACCACCGACTGGCAGCCTGCATGGCCACAGATGCAGAGACATGAGCTCATACCTCTGGGGGAAATCAAAACCTGCCTGGCTGCGTGTGCTTCCAAAACACGGGGTTTTTTCGACTCGCCTTTGGGTCCCCACAGGGAATTCTCGCAAGTGGCACTGAGCGAAAGCCAGATCAGCTAAACAGGGGTTCCCAGAAAATGCAATTATGAAAAACGTCCAGCACTCATATGCTCAATAAACCACTACAGGAAGATACAAAGGAAGTCTGTTGGAGTCAGCCCCCTCCAATAAAGCAGAGCATATGGCTCCCTGAACACAGGAGGTGTTGGATATTGAGCTGACAGCAGTCCTAGACTGCAACAGGGTGAGCTGGTGAGGCTGAGTCCTCCCACAGGGGTAACAGGCAGGCTGCCGCATGACGGTGACACGATGCTCCAGGTCAGGGCACGGAAGGGAAGGAAAAGCGGTGAGGCTGCCACGGCATGGGGGGTGAAGCTCTGCAAACACATCCCCCCCCAGCTGCAGAGCGCTCTGCGTGGAGCGGCAACGGCAGAGAGGGTCAACAAGCGGCTGTGCTGGAAGAGCTGCCTCGCAGCTCCAGGCTCGAGCGAAAGGCAGGACGTGGAGACTCAGGGTTTCAACTTGAGGTGTCCCTGGGGAAAGCAGATAAAAGAAGGGTAGGAAAAAAATAAAAGTCTTTGTGCATGAGTGCTAAGCATGACCTTGATACTCCAGGAAACTCCCGTCAGCTTCCGTTCTCCTGCAGCCAGAGCTCCTTCCTCCTCAGTGCCCGCACCGGTACGACACACGTAGCAGCCCCTGAGCTGGCGCAGCTGGGAGAGGTGCCAAGGACAGGCAGGCGGACCTGAGCTCAGCCCGCATCCCCAGACAAGCCGGTGCTGATCAAGATGAAACCAAGCCCAGCGTGTTAGGAAGGCAGCCCCAAATCGGTGCGTGAGCTCAGCGCAGGCCAGTCTGCAAGATCTCGCCAGCCCGAGACTTGGCTGCCTCGGGGGTCTCTGCACCACGGTCTGAGAAGGGAAGAGATTTGCCCAAACACTCCTACGCTCAACTTGTTCTCAGGACATGGGAAAACTTCAAACACTAAGCTTCACATCACGGCTCTCTCCTTATTTAACCCGTAGTCACACTGGAAGAGAACGTTAGAGAGCAGATAAAAGCGTGTCAAGATGGAGGCACCTCCGGGAAGGAGTGTTTCAGGCCAGGATCACGTCAGCCTGCCCAGACTCAGCTCCCAAGTCACCGCTGGCAGGTCACAGACTGCAAGCCACAACCAGTACGTGCCCCTTTCCAGTCTCAGCACTGCCATTGCTTCTCAAGTGTCCCCGAAACGCCCAGGGCAGGCAGACACTTGCCTCTCTCAACCCGTTCCAACCATGAAATCATCACAGGGTTTATGTCAGGCGGGAGTGAGACACAGACACGTGGCAAACAACTTGCCTCCTGGCACCGTACATGCAGGAGATTCCCCAATTTCAGCACAGACTCCAGCAATAAAGAGGAATAGTTCAACGTGCCCAGGCAAGCCAAAAATTTGGGCAACGTGGCCTGCAGATAGTTTCCCCCTCTGTGGGTGAGAAACCCTTGTTCAACACCCCCATCACACCTGAACCCCGATTCCCCTTGTGCAGAGGAGAGAGGCTCGTGAAGGACTGTGCGGCAGAAGCAGGTGAGACGCTGAGATCAAGCTCCCCATGTGCTGCTGCAGAAATGCGATTCCCTTCATCTCACCTTGCAGCAAACCCCCGCTGTGCATTTTAGTCTTTTGGTATCAATCTTGTTTTGCTAAGGGATGACGGATGAACGCTGCAAGGGAAGAGGGGTTTGGTAGGTCCTCCAGGCTCAAACAGAATCACAGAACAGCTGAGGTTGGAAGGGACCTCTGGAGATCACCCAGGCCAACCCCTGCTCAAGCAGAGTCATCCACAGCACACTGCACAGGAACGCATCCAGGCGGGCTTTGAATGTCTCCAGAGAAGGAGACTCCACCACCTCTCTGGGCAGCCTGTTCCAGTGCTCTGTCACCCTCACTGGAAAGTAATTTTTCCTGCTATTCAGATGAAACTTTCAGTATTTCAGGTTTTGCCTGTTGACTCTTTTCAGTGGGCCCCAGCAACAGGACAATAGTCTGACCCCATCCTCTTGACACCCCCCTTTAGGTATTTGTAACATTGACTAGATCCTCTCAGTCTTCTCCAGGCTCAACAGTCCCACCTCTCTCAGGCTTTCCTCATAAGAGAGACGCTCCAGTCCCCTAAATCATCCCCATAGCCCTCCCTGGACTCTCTCCAGTAGTGCCATGTCACTCATTTATGAGGTTCCTCTCCACCCAGGTCTCTCTGAACGGCAGCACACCCTTCTCCTCCCAGTTTCGTATCATCGGCAAACTTGCTGAGGGTGCACTCTGTCTCTTCACCCAGGTCACTGATGAGTAAGTTGAACAACACTGGACCCAGTACTGAGCTCTGGGGGACACCGCTAGCTACCGGCCTCCAACCAGACTCTGTGCTGCTGATCACAGCCCTCTGAACTCTGCCATTCAGCCAGTTCTCAATCCACCTCCTCGTCCTCTCACCCAGTCCCAGGGTCGCATCCTCCTTTGCCCCGCTTCTTCCTCGCAGGATCCCGAATTGCACCATCTCACGGTCACTGCAGCCAAGGCTGCCCCCAGCCTTCACATCTCCAACCAGGCCTTCCAAGGTCAAGCAGCACACCTCTCCTCCTTGGCTCCTCCGTCACCCATGTCACACAGTTATCATCAGCGTCCTGCAGGAACCCCCTGGACTGTCCACGCCCAGCTGTGCCGTCTTCCCAGCAGATATGGGGGTGGCTGAAGTCCCCCATGAGAACCAGGCCCTGGGATCAAGTGGCTGCTGCCAGCCATCTGCAGAAGGCCTCCTTGACTTACTCCTCCTCCAGCAGACGGTGGCAAACTGTGGGTCTCTATAACTTCCTGAAGGAAGGTTGTAGTGAGCTAGGGGTCGGCCTTTTCTCTCGTGTAGACCGTGATAGAACTAGAGGCAATGGTTTCAAATTGCACCAGGGGAGATTCTGGCTGGACATTAGGAAATATTACTTCTCGGGAAGGGTAGTCAGGCACTGGAATGCACTGCCCAGGGAGGTGGTGGAGTCACTGACCATGGGGGTGTTCAAGAAACGTCTGGATGTCGTGTTGAGGGATATGATTTAGTTGGGAAGTATTGGATATGGTTGGACTGGATGATATTCTAGGTCTTTTCCAACCTTATAATTCTGTGAAACACCCAAACAGCGTCACCCGTATCAGCCTGCCCTTTAACCTTTCCCCACTCCCAGGCAGGGGCTCGGTACACGCCAGCTGCTCTCTCACACAAGCAGCGACTCCCTCACGGTGCCTCCCTGGCCTGTCTTTCCCGAACCGCTCACCACCATCCCTGCCAGCACCCGTCACACCAGCTATCCCACACCTCTCCATCGAGATGCCAGCGCACACAGATCTCTAACTCCCCGTTTGCTCCCATGCTGTGCGCGCTGGTGTACAGGCATTCAGAGAGGGGTACAGCACGCGGGTTTCCCGGGAGCGGTGCAGGAGGATCCTCCACACTCATGTCCCACGCACGCTTCCCAGTCTGCAGACACCCGCTGGAGGCACTCCGGCTGCGTCTGCTGATCTCCTTGGCTTGGCTGCCTGTGACCGCGGCAGACTCGGGGTCACACAGACGGGCGAGATGACCTAAGCGGGAGAGGCGAGGGATTCAGGGCACGGAGGAGAGCACAAGACAGAAGGCACTGCACCTGGATCAAAAGCTCTTTCCCTCGTGACTAAGTCATCCTACTTTTCCCCTCAGTGCTCTCTACCCTCATGGGCTGAGAGCCCACTGTGCCTGGTCTCTGTCCTGTTCAGCTTTGGCACAGTTACGCCCCTCACTGCCGAGGCGTGCAGAGACAATGCAGGCTAGCACACAAACAAAGCCATTTGCTCGGTGTAACGTGAGAGAAGGCAGAAAGGCATCCCAGTTCTCCTAGTGCTCCTCCTCGGCCCTTGGAACTAGTCCCTGTAGCCAGCAAGCTCTGTTCACACTGCCAAGAGCACATCAGAGGGGCTGGGGGAGATCTTGGAGGATTCATCTCCCCTTCCTTCAAAATCCCAAGCTTCAGATGGCTGTGGACATTCGGTCCTTCTGCCCTGCTGAGGCTATCAGGGACACACACCCATCAGGCTCCGTGGAGGTGAATCTCAGCGCGCCCTTCACGGGTGTTAGAGAAGAGTGCCAAGTGCTCTCCAAATCAGGAAACTGATAGTGGGCAAACCTAGGCACATACACCCTCCACACTGCTGTCTTGTTATCAGCACAGCTCAAGGCTGTTTTCATTTGCAGAAGGCAGGCACGCAGGAAGATATCCTGTGTCACGGCCAATGCTCAGAAGGGGCAGCCCTCTTGTCTGTAGCATTCAGGGATTGCCAAGTCCTGGCCCTCTGTCACCAGGCTTCATCCACCCACTGACCCCTCCTGTCCTGAGTTGGCCACCTGGAAAAGTAAGATGTTAGAAGAACAGAAAAAACCCACAGGAATCCCAAAGCATGTCAGAGTCATCTATCCGGGGCAACTTCACAAGCAGCAGAAAGTTAAATCCACATGCAGCACTGCGCAGATCCATCTGACACAGCTCTAAGGAAGCTGAGGGTACAACTGTATCTTTCCAGAAAACATATCCCAATGAATTTCCAGGGAGAACTCAAATCCAGCCTTCACATATGCCAGGACCAATGCTCTTAAGTTCCTGCTGTGCACGTAAGCATCACTAATGATTGTTGGTCCTTCATGTTCCTGCAATCACTCAAGCACTGCCTGGCTTTAGAAGGGCATAAGGCTGCATCTACACGGACTTTGTAACGACAAGCCCTGCATCCTCAGCTGCTCAAGGAGCTGGCTTTGCTCCCTCCATGTCAACAGGCTGAAGCCAGTAGGTCAAGCTGACCTCTGAGAGAGGATACAAAAAGGAACAGATTCGTGCACGCTAAAAAGCAAAAGGCAGAAAAAAGCAAGGAGAAAAGAGAAATGAAGAAAGCAGAGATGCGACAACATTTCAAAAACAGAAAATAAGAGAAGGCTGAAATATAGCAGATAAGAAAGCAGCAGAGAAGGAATCAGAACTGTGTAAGGCCAGAAGAGATGATCAGGTGATATCCCCCAATGTCCTATATCACAAAAGGGATTAAATTTGAAAGACTTCAAAAGACAAATCTAAAGCACAACCAACAACTCAAAAGTTTAAAAAAAGTTACCTGATCTGTTTATCAGCCATTTAACTCAAACTTGATCTTGTTAAGAAGTGAATCTGCTTCTTCAAACAGTTCCTTAACTTGTTTTTCAATCACTTCTTTTTCACTTCGGTTTCTTCCTGGGAAAGGAGAGAAAGACACGAGAGAGACAAAGTTGAGACCCTTGCACTCCTCCTGAAGCTCAGGTCCCGGGCAGGCTGCAGGGTGAGGCCAGTTGGGGAACAAGTGCCTTAAGGGAGCACCTCGTCTCCTCAGAGAGGAGACTGCTCTAGAGGAAGCCTTATAAATGCATGTGCATATAAATATACAAGCACGGATGGAGGGCAGAGCTGCCAGAGCCAGGCTCCAGCAGCACGTGAGGAACAGCAGCAGCCACGCAGTGCACGAGCTCTGCCCAGCAGCCCGGCCGCTAGCACCCATCACGCTCTCTCAAACTCCAGGGAGCATCTCACACCGGACCATGGGGACCTCCAACCGTCTGCAGGTCCACCCAGCCACCCCCAGACAGTCGTGTGCCATCGCAAGTCCCGTTCAGCACTTCCCTCCAACCCACACATGCTTTTTTTCTAAAGGACAGTCTTCAAAACCCTGCTCCTCCAGTAGTTACAGTCCTTCCTCTATTTCCCAGCCCACACGACAGCCCATGCTCGGTCTTGTGCCAACATCGTCGTTTAATTAGTGCCTCTCCCTCCCCGAGATACTGATGTGACTTTGTCCTTTGGATTGCTACTGGCAGAGCACTGAAGCTTCGTGCAGGAAAAGGTTCTCTCTAAGATGAGATCTGGCAGAAGTCACCACACAAAGAAATCTGGACACTGGAGAAAATTTCACAAGTGGCCACAACCTTCAGCTTTCTGTAGGTGTCCTTGTCTCCTCCTCACCTCCAGCCTGGGAATCAGGTGCCCCATGCTTCCATCAGGAACCTCAGCAGCACTTGGCTCCCTCTCCTCCCTCCAGCTGCCACCTGGGTGGCGAGCCAGAAGCAGAGGAGCTACAGAATGACAGGATGGTTTGCACTGGAAGGTGCCTTAGAGATCATCCAGTGCCACCCCCTGCCATGGGCAGGGACACCTCCCACTAGCCCAGGTTGCCCAAAGCCTCATCCAGCCTGGCCTTGAACCCCTCCAGGGATGGGGCATCCACAGCTTCTCTGGGCAACCTGGGCCACTGCCTCACCCCCCGCACAGGAAAACATTTCTTCCCAAGATCTCATCTCAATCTCCCCTCTTTCAGCTTAAAACTGTTACCCCTCGTCTTGTTGCTACCTGCCCTTGAAAAAAGTCCCCCCCATCTCTCCTGTAGCCCCCTTTCAGCACTGGAAGCTGCTCTAAGGTCTCCCCGGAGCCTTCTCTTCTCCAGGCTGCACACCCCCAACTCTCTCAGCCTGTCCTCATACGGGAGTTGCTCGTATCTTTGCCCTCTGCCTCTCCCCTTGATCGCATATTCCCGAAGCTACACAAAATCTCCCATCCAACAAGGCAGCTCTCGGGATGACACTTCTGTGCTGGAGATAGAACCCAGGGGCTAGAGGCATTCCTGAGAACAAAAGGTCCCTGACAGCGTGAAGAGCTGGTGATGGTGCAAACACATACGGGAAGCACAGGGGCTGAGGTTCCACCCAGTTCAGTACCGACCCACTCCCCTTCCTGCTACATCAGGCACCAAGGGCAGGGCAGCAGGAGAGCATTCGTACAGTCCCATGCGTGGGTGACACGAGACTGAAACTGCCTTTCCTGGAGTCACACCTTCCACCAAAGCCACCAGAGCTCGCTAGGAACAGGGGCTCCTCCCCAGAGCCCTGCACAGGAACCTCACCCGCTGCACCACACCACACCACCTTCCATCCCTTCCGCGACCTCTCTTCAGACAGTTCACGAAATCTCAGCTAATCCGTGGAAGCAGACCTTAAAAATCCCCAGATCAGCTAAGTACACACTTTCCGAGTGAAAAATCAGTTACACCTTCGCTGTGTTGCTTTCATATGCACGTCCACAAGAGCAGTTTGTTTCAGGTTAAACTAATTCTCAATTTAACCGAAATAAGACCAAAATATAAAAATACACAGGGACCAGCTGTTGGAAGCCTGTAACCCTGGCATGAACAAGCCCTGAAGCATGAAAAAATCACCCGATAACATCTCTCCCCTCAAGAGGATATTTGTGTAACAGAGGCAGCAGCCCTGACAAAATACACGCACCGGCACCGCGCGGTCCCGACACCCTGCTCCAAGCCCTGGCAAACCCCCCCCTGCGGAGGGGCACCCAGGAGGCCAGGCGCCCACCACGAAGGGCAGTGCAGGAGACAGCAAGGTGCTAGTATTCACCATGGACAGGCAGCCGAAAGAGCGAGAGACTGAGCGGGACACACAAACCTATCACAGGGCTGTTCCCTACTTGCTGACACAAGTTGGGTGATGGAGGCGGGAGCAGACACGACCACACCAAGAGGGACTGGGGACAACCAGGTCCAGCTCCCTCCTGCTTTTTTTTCCTTTTACCTTTTGGCTTCAGCTCTCCACCTGCCCGGTCACGGCAGAGCTGTCTGACCCAGCTGCAAAACCGCTGCTGCTTCCCACCAGAGAAGAGATGCTCCTGCTGCAGGGACCCAGCAGGAAGGGGTAAAACCAGTCCTCCTGGGTTTAAAACCGGGCAAAGGGACAGGCTCCCTTGATGCTGGCTGTACAGGCAGCAAACGCCAGGACTAGTATCATCTCCCCAAACAAAAGCTACTCAACTGATGCCCTAGCGAGGGAAAGCGAACAATGTGATCATTTCACAGCAGCCACCAGCGCTTGATAGCTGTTTATACAGCACCTGGCACAGCAGGGACCTGGACGGCCGCGGCCAGGGGATTTGAATGCATTAAGGGATTTTAATGCACTGAACTGGAAAGCTGATTTGAGCTCTGTTTGTCTAAACAGAGCTCCAGCAAACAACCATTTGCAAAATAAACCCAAAGTCACTGCAAACTCTATCTGAGCACTTTGCCGTAATCTACAGAACTCCCCAAGTCCCTTAAAAGATGGTGAAGGATGAAGCCTCCAGCGCCCTGGCCAGGGAGTTCCTGCGGAGAACCGGACCCCAGTCCCTCCCAGGGCAGGAAAATACCTGCTGCAGTCCTGATGTCTGAGAAGAGGTAAAACACAGGCTGGGAAGAGACTTCCAGTAATTTTATAGGGTATTTAAAAAACAAATCCAGAACAACATTATACATTTAACCTAGAATGGAAAGAGATTAAGTTAAGACTCAAATATATCTCCCCAGGAACACGGTGCTCTCAGGAGCCAAAAAAATGCAAACAAAAGCATGCATGCAAAGCTTCTGCAGACAAGCAGCACTGTAGATCCAGGGCTTCCCACGGGAGCAGGGAACAGGGCAAGAAACCCCCACCAGTACCTGCACTGGGGCAGCGGACAAGCCAGCAGCACCACAAAGTGCCAATGCCTCAGAAAGCCGCCATATGGTTCAACTTCCCGGCCAGGGGAACAGCGGCACTGCTCAAACTGGGAACCTGCACGGCATGAGGAGCTGAGGAGCTGGGAGGAAACTGGTAGCAGGTGGGCAGGGGAAACGAGAGCTGCCACAGACCCACCTCAAAGCTGAAGAAGCTGAGCAGCCCTCACGAAACAGGGGTCCTAAATCAAACATCCCGTAACCGAGAGCGAGAGCTGCACGGGCGATGAATTATGTGACATTAATTCCTTCCTAGAGTGCTGTTAACACAGCTGGGTGGGGATTAATGCTCCATTACTCGCATGCCGAGATGCCACTTCTACATTTATTAAAATGATCAAGCAAATGAGTTTCAGAGTGACGTGCACACCGCAGCAGCACAGGAACGGCCTCTGCGCTAGGCTGAGCGAACGGCCCAGAACTCACGCTGCTGCGCGTCGGCAGCCCAGAAGCCGCCTCAGCCTCTCTGTTCCCAGCTCCAGAGAGCGACAGAGCAGCCAGCCTGGGGGTACCACGATGCAGACCCAGCCAGCTTTGGCTGTACCTGGTCCTCACAGCCCCAGCCCCTGGCGAAATGATGCTGTTCTGCTCCCCTGCCCCGCCACACACCCATCCACCTACACTGCCTTGATGGCGAGGGTTTCCCCAGGATAGCAGCCTCCGCACGCTGCAGATCTTCTGCGCTCCTGATCAGCCTGGGACACAGGGCTGGACTCCTAACCTTCAGCTCTCACCTTATCCCACGAACAAAGAGGGCTGACCAGAGAACCACAGCCCAGCCTGGGCATGGAGGGTGCACACAGCCTCATCACACGCCACGTGCGCTGCGCGGATGGAGATCCAGGCACCCAGCGTCTCCACAAGCTGAGACACCACTGGAAAAGGACGAGGCGAGGCTTACCCACACCTCCAACCACGTTCATCGCGCTTATTGCCATGGTGCTGCCCTATGGCTGTGGGCTGGCACCCCTACCCCCAGATGCTACTGCTCTACCCACAGCCTGACCCTGGGGGTCCCCACAGCCCCCCTCCTCCTTGGTCTCCCTCTGCCAGGCTGCCAGAGCCACTGCTGGCATTCTCCCAGCCAGCCCCACGGTCCCAGTCCTGCCAGCAGCCCCCCCCCAAAGGCCGGCTCTTCGCTCCTGCCCTCTGCCAGCCCTCCCACCGCAGGCTCTCCCCTCCCCAGCAGCCCCACTCTGCAGCCAAAAGCAGACTGTCAGACACGGCAATCTATCCGAGAGCACGCAGGCTGCCATTCTGCCAGAAGACCTTTAGCCAACGTCAGCTGGTGTTGCAGCCGAAGGAAGCAATCCTGTCCTCTCCCTCCACCCAAACATTGGTTCCCATCCCCACCCTCGTGCCAGCACAAACATTTGTGCAGAGCGGTCAGGCAGCGATGAGACAGAACTGGAGGCCAGCACATGCTGGAGCTGTCACTGAAAGCAAACATTCAAACTACAACCTTGACTTGAAAATAAACAGCAGAAGGGGAAGCCAGGACTCCCTTCCACACATTTCCATTTCTCTGAGAGCAGACAAACTCGGTGCCCCAGCCAGGGAAGCCGACACCACAAAGCAGGGCTCCGAGGGCGAGAGGAGGGAGCAAAGCCGTGCCAACACCTACGGTGTGAGAGGACACAATCGCTCACGGTCAAGGTGCGGGGGGACGGTGCAGGAAAGCAATCAGCAACTAGTAAACCCTCTGGCTGTCCTCTCAGCACACCACTTTCCTTCACAGTGCAAACGCATTTGAAGGTACGGACACCCCGCCAAGGTCTGCTAATGACAGAAGCAAATCTGCCGTCGCAGCAATAAACTGCAAAGATTTCCGGAGAGAAGCTGATTTCTAGATGCATGCCGGGCACAAAGTGCACAAGAGGGTTGGCAGCAGGAAGTCTCAGCTGGGGAGAAGCTGTCAACTGGGCGCTCACCCGCTCAGGACTTTTCAGGATAGAGGGGACACAGGGAACCCGTGGCAGTTTCATCTCTGCTGCTCCCTTGCCCTTAGGCTCTCAAAAGCAGGGACTGCCATGAATTTCCCTGCAGCACCAGGCAGGGTATTAGTCCTCAGTAAAACAAAGCAGCTCCCAGACACTGTCACAGACTGTCACCTCTGAAGCTATGCACTGGGACAGCACAGCCCCTTCATACCCCCAGGCAGAAGCCCCAGGGCTGCAGATGCAAACTCACCTGCAGTGGGCCCAGCAGCCGGCTGTCCCCATACCACGCTGAGCCTGGAAAGCACCAAGCCCAGGGCAGGTCCCTCCCCTTGCCTCAGGTGAAAAAAGGCCAAAGTCCCCGTGGGGAGGTGTCAGGCCACCTGGCTGCACCATTGGCTGCTCGCACCCCGGGGACAGGCACAGTGGCATAGCGTTCACTCAGCTTGCTGGACAACAGGGATGCTGAGCCCCAGCGTGCAGGGTGCTCACTCCTTCTTGACAGCTCCCCACAAGACCCCTCAGCTCCTGCAGCCCCTTCTGTCCTCCACAACTTACCTCTGCCTCATGCGACTTCCCTCCCGCTGTGTTTGGGATGCGTGTCCCCCCGCCACCCTCCTACCGAAAGCCAAAACCGCTAGAGCACATCGGCGGTGAGAACAGCCAGGCTGGCACCTGGGCAAAGCAGCAGGCAAGCTTTGCCCCCAGATCCAGCCTCCACGCTCCTTGCAAACTGGGCTTGGTCTAGGAAGCCTGACCTTCTCCGTGCTGCGAGACCTTGAGATGATAGAACGCCTCAAAACATCTCCTTCACATCACAAAGAAACAGGCACATTCCCCGGGGGTGCAGGATGGTCCCCAGGGCACATCTGGCTTTGCAGACACAGCTGGTAGCAATACAGATTTAGAGGGGAAGAAGGGCACCAGAACTCCTGATGAGCAGCAAAGGCTCCTGCGCTCTCATTCCAGCTCCGACACGGACTTACCCTTTACCTTCTGTGCTGGCTTGGGCTGGGATAGAGTTCGTTTTCTTCACAGGAGCTAACACAGGGCTGTGTTTTGGATTTGTGCTGGAAACAGTGTTGATAACCCAGGGATGTTGTAGTTCCTGCTGAGCAGTGCTCACACAGAGCCAAGGCTGCTCCTCACCCACCCCACCAGCGAGTAGCCGGGGGTGCACAGGAAGCTGGGAGGGGACACAGCGAGGCCAAGGTGACACTCCATACCATAGGACATCATGCTCAGCAATATAAAAAGCTGGGGGAAGAATAAGGAAGTAGGGACATTCAGATTTATGGCGTTTGTCTTCCCAAGTAACCACCACATGTGCTGGAGCCCTGCTTTCCTGGAGGTGGCCGAACACCTGCCTGCCCATGGGAAGTAGTGAATGAATTCCTTGTTCTGCTGCGCTCACCTGCACAGCTTTTGCTTTACTGATTAAGCTGTCTTTATCTCAATCCATGGGTTTTCTCACTTTTTCTCTTCTGAGTCACTCTCTCACCCCACTGGGGAGGAGTGAGCAAGCGGCTGCCTGGTGCTTATTACTGGCTCAGGTTAAACCATGACAACTTCAGACAGGAATTTCAACCACAACTCCAACGACAACATTCCAGCTTAGAAAAAAAACCAAGCCACGAACAGAAACAGTCCAACATCTTAGCAGAGGCAGTTGCCCATCACATCCTCTACCCATCCGGACCAGCGTAGTTACCAACAACCCACGTTGAGACAGGAGAGGAGCCATGGTGGAAGTGTCACAGGGAACAATCCTGCAAGCTCCTGGGACTACAGCGATGTTCTATACTCTGATACTGCATGCACACTGCTGCAACTATCCTCTCCCCAGGGATTTATTTGAGATTGCAGGAAATTCAGAGACCTCATTCACCTTCACACAACGGCAGTCAAGAAGACAAAACAGAGAGAGCAGAGACTGGCCTTGGAAACACAGCCACCTCCATCACTCTCCAAAGCAGAAGAGGGCTCAGCACTCAAGAGCTTCTTTCGAGCTGGTCCAACCAGCCCTCCCATCGTGGGGACAAAAGCCCCACTGTGTGCTGGAGGCAGCACTCGTGCTCTCTCTTTCTATCCCCCCACAAGATTTGCCTGCTGGCCTCAGTCACTGGGGCCACCTCGATGCAAACCGAAAGAGTTGCTGAAGACATCAGACACTTTACTGCACCTAGCAACAGTCCCTCTGCCTGCTCGGCCTCGGCCGCACCGGGAAAAGCCAACCTAGCTGCCAGCTCTAAAGCAAGGATCGGAGTGAGCGGAGCAGCAGGTATTACTGGAAAGGAGAGGGACAAAAGAGCAGGGAAGGAGGTGGGGATCCTCCTGCCTTGGGGCAGTAGGAGCAGAAGGAACACACCCAGTTTTCCCACGCTCTCCCCTCTGGGCTCTCCACCCTGCTGGCCCCCCTCATCTGGGGAGCTTCTCCAGGCCAAACAACCAGCAACTTGCTTAGGTCAGTGCAGAAGCTGTTTGCTCTATTGCTTAACAGGGAGCCCCACAGACACCTCTCCTTGCATCAACATGATTTATCTCCCAGAAGAGTCTCCTACCCCTCACCTCTACTCCACGACAGCTCAGGAGGGAGAGCGCAGGTCATAGGTCCTAACACCAGATCACAATCCAGTTACTAGATCACATCCCACCTCAGCCGGGCAGAAAGGTTTGCAAAGGGCAACTGCTCAATGCCAAGCCATCTGCGTTCAAGTCAGATGGAAAGACTTGAGGAGCAGGCCTGTGCCAATCCGGAACAAACGCCAGACACACCCTCCAGCTTTGCATGTCTTAGGAATCTGCCCCACATCATGAGCCAGAAAGTTGACACTCACCTTGAAGCTGGGCTTGGGTACCAGCACGGCAGATCTTGGACCTGTTATTTTAGGAGCTGCACAGACCTTTAGTCAAGGACAACCCTTGTCGTGGAGGCTTTGCAGCTGAACTGCAAGACTGCCGGAGTGAGGACAGCCGTTAGAAGAAGTGACTCACCCAGCGCTCACACAGCAAGTCTTGCTGTCAAAGACATCAGGGCTGCCAAGCTGAAGGAACCAGAGGGAAGGTTTCAGCAGGACAAAGGAGCCTGCAGTCATCTCACCAAGAACATGTAGCAGAGTCCTGCTCCACAGGAAGGCAACACATTCAAACCCTCACCAGGCAGTGACTGCAGTGCCTTCGCTCACAGCAGAGGAACTACAGGTCTAACAGCGCTCACCGCACCCCTGGCAAGGCCCAAGGGAGCAAAGGAAACCCATGGGAGCTGTTGGTGCTCCTCCCATCTCAACCTGCCTCCTCTGAGTTATCAAAAAGGCAACTGAGTCTAGTGGAGGCATCTCATGAGACCTGGCTCCTCTGGTCTGCACAATGCCACATCCAGCATGCTACAGCCCTGCTCTCCTCCCATTCCTCTGAACACAGACAACACAAGTTACAAGCCTCTGAATTATGGGCAACTACTCACGCTCAAAGGCAAGTTCAGCCTTGGCTCTCCATGGCTTCTACAGAACACGGACCAAGAAGCGTAGGAGCCAGACAACCAAAACCCCTTTCCATGCATCTCTTATCATAAAATCTTCAGTGATGCAGTGATACAAGGTCAGAGCACAGCCACAGCAGAAATTCAGGCCCAGCATTTTGCTCGAAAATAGTGGTGGGCTCCAGTCTTTGATCTGTAGAGACCTGCCAGTCCCTGCACCAATTCAAAGGAATCTGGAAAAAGTAGCTACAGAAAAACTAATACATATGCAAAAACAATGAACTACATATATGCGTCAACTTCTAGCGAAAATTATTATTTAAATTGAGTGTATAATGGCCTACGTTATTTTGCAGATGAAGAGCCAACAGTGGAAGCACAAGGTAACAGACAGTAAAGTTGCCCACACATGATCATGCCAGTGTACAAGCAAGTTTGCAGCTTGGACATCTTTGGACAACATAAGTGGGCGCTTACTGCCAGTGATGCCCCTTTCCAAGTGCAACTTGAGAAATCACACATTTAACTGGTGCAATTCTAACTATTTTTAAACCCACCCTCCCCTGGATCAGTTCTCCATACCAGTTTGTATGAAATTATAGATGCAGAGACATGCAGCATTAGCTGGAGAAAGACGACAGCTTTGCGGAGAAGCGGAGTCTGGCAGATGGGAGAAAGAGCTGGGAAAACAAACCAGAACTTAGAGAAAGCATTTCGTCTTCAATGATCTGTGGTGGTCAGGAAAAGGCAGAGCCAACTGACGGAGACAGACAGACCAGCCCTTTGATCTGGAAGGACTTACCACCAAGAAACCAAATGGTGCAAACAGGTGTTCTGCCAAGAAACCAGCAGAGTATAAAAAGGGTTCCTCCCTCTTGATTTAAAACAATCACCATGTACAAAGCAGTAATTAAAAACAACCAACCAAGAAAGCAAGGGTTGGATTGTATCTCACTTGGTAGGAATGAGGCAGAGCCTTGAGCAGAGGTCCTGGGGCGTGAAAAGGACCATTCATTCCCCACCCAAACAAAACCAGGGCTCCTGGCTCTCAGGAGCTGACCTCCTCTGAAAGAAAGGGGTGCCTGTGGCCCTGCTGGGAGAAAAGCATCTTTTTGGGCCAAATTGCAGCAGTACCTCATCAGATCAACACCTACAGAGCTGTTCCTGTTAGATGCCTTGATGTGTGTCCTCCTGGGACAGCGCTGGCTCGCTGTGGCCAAATCCGAGGCTGACAGTGCAGGTCACTGCTGTGCCTGCTGCAGACCCCTGCTGAGAGCTGGGGGTCCCGCCGCAGGGCTAGCATGGGGTGCACAGGAGGGACGTGATGCAATTCAAGGCTTCCAGGGCCCTGATGACGGCCCCAAGTCAGAGAGCTGGCTGGCAGCTGTGTCAAGGACCAACCGCAACAGATGACCACCACCTTCATGTCACAAGGTGAGTATGGTTTTTCTCAGAACGCTGCATGCAGCCCTAGAAAAGGCTTCTTCTCCTTGAAAGGGTGGGAAAATACAAACTCTTCTTCTTCTGAGAAAAAAAAAAAAAACAAATCCAATTTTGTTTCCACTACATTGCACTCCTTCAGGCAGATGTTGAACAAGATGTATGCCAGAAGTCGCCCCAACTTTAGCTACTCCAGGGCTATAAATTCAGCCTCATCCCTTCCAGCCCCGCAGCCGGCAAGGGGCCAGCTGAGCTGGCTCGGACACGCGTCTGCTCCCGCGCACAGCGCGAGGGAAGACCAGTGCAGCCTCCACCATGCCAAGGCTGCTCCTTCCTTCTCTGAACTCATCCAGGCCAGCGAACGACAGAGAGAAGAGACAGGGGGAAAAAATCCTCACTGGCTAATAAAGCTGGCCTGGAAAACGCCCTCTGTCTTGGTGTGTGCCAAGCAGCCACAGCTCTGAGCCAGCGGGCTGCTCTGGTCCTGCACAAAGAGCCTCCCACCCACCAAGCCAAGCAGTGTCCCTTCCTGCCCCTGAAACAGAGAAAAGAAAAAGACAGAGGGGAAAAAAAAACAACCAAACAAAAAAATCACCACCTCTAGCCAGCATCTGAGATACTCCAGCAACCATTTATTTTCCTGGAGACTTTTTAATCTTTTACCTTTTTTTTTCCTCTGTAATGCACCTGACAGGAGCTGCACCTGGGAACCTCCATACCCCCAGTACAACAGATCCCACGGCAGCTCCTTACACCAGCCACTCGCAGGACCTCCACCCAAGCATTGGGCTGTCCCGGGAACCGGCTCTAAGGAAGAACAAATGATTTATCTGCTTAAACCTGCTGCAGCCAGATTTGTGTGCATCCCCTGTCACTCCACGGAGATCTCACAGGGACTTTTATTTTCCTGCTGTGCCCCCAGGAGGGCCAGGTCCTCAGCGGATACAAGCCAGAAGAGCTCATCTCCTCTGCTGGAGCCTGGGGACTTGATCCTCCCCAGCTGCAGCGAGAGGGCAGGCTATTACAAGCACATACACACTTCTGACCAATTTCAGGGGGTTTCCTTGCCTGTCTGCCTCTAACAGCCTCATATTCTCAACCATGCTCCTGCACAAGCTCGTGATGACCAGGAACAGCTCAGGCCTTGGCAGTCCTCTTCGTGCAAGTACAGCTGCCAAGGCCTGAGCTGTTCCTGGTCACCACAAGCTTGTGCAGCAGCACCACCGAGAAGATGAGGCTGTTACAGGCAGGATACCTGTATCTGACCCCGACAGCTACGTGCAGAAAACCCGACCAAAACTGTGCAAGCACATCAGCTGCCCTCCAGCACCACTCCTCCTCCTCCCAGCCCATTGCAAAGAGCAGGACCTGTGATTATTTCAGGAAGGGAAGGAAGAGAAAAAAATGCAGGAAGTCTCCTCTCCATGTGTCTTTCCATCTTGGATGAAAAGAGCCACAAAAATGCTTAACTCACAGGAACAGAGACACACCACCATCCTGGACTCACAGGCTGCACTGTCCCAGGGTGGCAGAGCACAAACTAGCATTTACTCCCAAAACCTGCATCTTCCGACAACACGAATAAAACAAAAAAACCCAAACCTGGTAGCAAGCATCCACCAGCAAAAGGGACTGAGGACCATAACACTGCAGAGAATTAAATTGCTTGCAACTATTTTTTGTCCTTTCCTGAGAACCTTGTCCTTTCACAGCACCAGAATACACCAGCCACTTCCTCTGCCCGAGATTCACTGAGGGGAAACGGGATAGACAACGAAGCAAAATTACTCTAAGTACCTACTTCATAACCCGATTGGAGCAGAGTTCAAGTGCAGGTCGCTGAAGTTTATTTCTGTATATTTCTGCCTCCGTGTCTGTGTCATATCACACCGATTCATTCCCTAGATCCTTTTCTGCAGACAGCGTAAAGCGCAGGAAATATCCAGGGCTGGCTGTTTAGCAAACCTGCGCTGAGAGCTTCCTTCCGTCTACTGCGCCTGCTGCTAATTCCCTTCACAGCTCTGCTCATTAACAAAAAGACAACACAATAAAAGAGAACCGCACACATATCCACCTTGCCCAGATTCCCTCCATACCGATGATCCTGAGTCACCACCAGCAATTAACTGTTGCCACACTTATTAAATTAATAGGGGCTGCTTAACCTGGCTACAAATATACACGAGTTCTTTGTGCCTTAGTGAGCTAATAAGGCATGTGCTAATTACATTAATTCAAACAAGCCCAGCGTGCCCTGAGGGCAAAGCGAGAGAAGGGTGCAGCAAACCCAGGCTGTTTCATAACAGCCACGCGAGAGCGGAAAGCACTTGCCTTGACACAGCTTTCGGAGCAGCAGCACAGGAGCGCTGCGGCTGTCTCAGCCCAGCTGCCTGGTTAACACGCAGAACGCCCGGCTCGTTCACCCAGCCCTGGGTGACATGATGGACACGGGATCCCCTCTGCAAAGTGCCAGACAGCTTGTCACTTCTACCTCCGCAGCCCCGAGCACATCGCAAGCCTCGGGATGACACCCTGCTGCTGGGACCCTGCAGGCAGCCCCCGTCCCACAGGGACCACGAGGCACTGGCAGCCTCCAGCCACAGAGCAGCACTGGGGGCTGCCCCAGCATCCTGCCACGCACCACTCCTCCACGGCCCCCAGGTCGGACGGGGGGACAGCTCGGCCGGGCAGGCAGCACGCTGAAGCTGCAGTGTGAGCTCAGCCTAAATTAGGCAATCCCGGCCACCTCCCTAAACCCACCCGGCACTGGGACAGGCAGGCGGGACCGCGTGCACCTCCCATGTCAAAACGGGACCAGAGCCTCCAGGAACGGGAGGGGAAGGGACAGACTGTGGCAGAGAGAAGCAGAAGAAGAGCAGGAGACACACGCAGAATCCCAGCAGGGTTCAGATATGCCCAGAGAGCAGCCTCCCTTCTCTCCAGCCCAAGGGTACCCAGTCCCCTCCCCTCCACCAGCCTGGCCAGGAGCCCTCCCGGGCACCAGCTGCGCTCAGGCTGAGGGTGTCTGCAGGGCACAGCCACCGCCCCCCAGCACCGCAGCACGGGAGGAGGAGGCAGAGGAAGTCGGTCCTATTTCTTTGCATCTCCAAGCACACGTGCTTGCCGAGCGCTCTCTGAAGCATGCACTTGTTCCGGTGAACAACAGGGGACTGCCAGAGCAAAGCCAAGCCATGGGGTTTTTTCCTCTCCTCTCTTCCTATTCCTCTACACCCTGTGCATCTGGGCGTACGCAGGGTCATCGCCAGGAGGCCTGAAAAACCGCCACCTCTCTCTGGCATCAAGGACTGTGCCATGTGAATCGCAGGGTGTCTTACAAGGCAGGATGCTGACTCTGCTGATCAAAGAGAGAATCCGCAACGGGGCACCAGGCGAGACCCAGGGCTGCAGAAGGGCAGTGCAACAGTCTGTCCTGCACAGAGAGGCTCTGCTACAGGCTTGGTGCAGTCTCGACAGTGGGTCAGCAGAGCAGATGCAAATATTTTAATGAAGGAAACCATACCGGGGATTTTTAGCCCCTGGGAAGTGCATCTCTCTTAAGCCATGTGATTCTCTTTCCCAGCAGGGGCTGTGGTTACTCAGCCACCAGTCCAGCGTAACTTCAGGCTGCTGCCAAAACAGAGGGAGCTCTTCCTTCCCCAGCAACTAGAGGAGCTCACGTTGGACCAGGCCTGTTCCCAGGCCAACGCTGTGCCGACACAAAGAGAGGCAGGAGCATGGAGCAGGGCTGCCCCTCTCAGCAGCAGCCTGACCGCTGTGGGCACCAAGGGGAAAAAAACCCAAACAATAAACACAATAAAATAGAACAAGAATCCCTTTAGGGAAGCCTGGGCGATAAGGGCTTCTGGGCCCTGAACAAAATGATTTAAAAGACCTAGAAACCCAGAGCAGGCTATATGTCACCTGATAACTGTCACCTGTCATTCCAAAGAGGGGCTGCATGAGCTTGCCCCCGTAGCAAAGCCACAGAGCCCCAGGAGAGCCAGCTGTCACAACGTGGGTGCCACCGCTAATATATCGTAGGGTAATGAAACAGGGCCCCAGGGTCTGAAAGGACATAAACCCTCCTGTGTCCCCCTCTCGAGTTAGGAGATGGTCTCCCCCTCAGGCAAGGTGACAGAGAAGCACCGAGCAGGAGCCCTCATTTCAAGGGTGCCAACACCGGTGTGCAGGGCGCAAGCTCAGCTGCCCGCTGGAGCCGAGGCTGGATTTCAGGTGCCTTTTGTGCAAGAGCCCAGACACAGAGAGCGGACAGGCTAACAAAAGCTCATCCCCCAGCCTCCCAAACACTTGGCAACAGCAGGCAGATACCTGTCCAAGGAACAAGCTTATCTCATTACTTCCCACCGCTGAAGGCAGAATTTGACTAATGCTCCCAGTACACTAGAGGAAATGCCAGTTAAACGTAATGTTCATCAATATTCCTTGTCTCAGCCACAGGAATGGCGATACAGGACACTGCTGCTGCCAGTATCTTTGCTGGGGGGGTACAGGTACGTACCTGCTCTGCTTCTGCACCACAAACAGCATTTCTCTCCTCCCACCCCAGCTGTTTGCTTACCCCAAAGCTGTTCAGATTGCAGCAAAATGGTTCCTTGCTAAACACAGGTCAGCAGCCCCACACGGGTCACGTTGCTGCTCAGAGGTTAGCAGCTCCTCCAGGGAAACTTGTATGTGCAGAGGAACTGTCGGGGGGACTGCAACCACTGCCTGACGGCTTGGGATTCTGCAGCGTAATCCAGCCACCAGCTCCCTGCTCACCCAGAGCCCTGGGAATCAGCAGGCTCCAAAGGCAGGCAAGACATTCCCAGCAGGAAGACAATATATTTAGGAGGCTATGGGCAAATGAAAACACATGCAGTCCTACTCACCTAAACAGAGCATATGGGTAACATAAAAAAGGAAAAAGAGGGAGAGAAAAAAAGTGAATTAAGTCAAACATAGAAAGTCATTCTCTGGACATTAAATATCTTACCTGGCTATCCCACATGCACATTGCAATGCTGCTACCTGCCAGATGTGTCCACAAGAATTTACCTGACACGTGAAGCATCCTCAGTAAAGTGATTCATTTTGCATTGCTTAAGAACTAGGCCTGTTTTCAGAAAGTTTCCAAAAAAAAAAAAATCACCCCTAAAGCACAACTCACAGCCCTGCTCTAGCTACCAACCAGCCATACACTCTAGCCTATGTTGCCAAAGAGTGCACGGCAGGAATGGCAAACAGCTTCAGCCACAATGAACTGTCGTGCCAGCCAGCAGCATAACAAGCACATTGCATCGAGGGACTAACAGCGGTTTGGCAGCGCAGGAACCAGGCATGCTGCTCTGCTCCACAGCTCCTCGGACAAGGGCTTTTGGGCTCCAATCCACGATCCCCATCGGAACCAGCTACTGACACGGGAACCTGCCGGCCCCACGGCAGAACCCACACCAGAGGTGGTGCAGCACTCTGCTGCTGCCACGGTTGGTGTCACAACCCCAGGTCTGGTCCCAGCTGGGGAAGCCACGTTCTCCTTCCACGGCACCAGCAGTAACCTCACCAGGGGAGAGGGAGGTGGGAGGCTGGGCACAGCAGCCAGCTCTGCCCAAGTTCATCAAGGTCCCTGACCATGACAGGTAAACCCTCTCCCATCCCACGTCCTTTCAGGCTATCAGCAAGTTTGTCAGCTCACGTATACACACAGGCATGTCCAAACCGCCCAAGCCCTTTGTCACAGCCAAACTGTTCACTTCCACCTCCAGACCACCTCAATTCGCACTGTCCAGGTGACTGCACCAGCATGAGAGACAACCTGGTGCCAGAACACACCACTCACAACACGCCACAGCCTTCCCGCAGTCTCACAAGAAACACGGCAGCTCTGCAGCCTCTGTCCCACGAGGTGACCCTGCGCCTCCGCAGACCGGCCCCGGCTCACCTCCACCAGAACAGCCTAGCCAGCGGCCGCAGCCAAGCCTCGACGCAGGGGAAGCGGGAGCTCGCTCCACACCAGGGACCTGGCAGAGCCGCAGAGCCTGAGTCAGCGGCGCGCGGCCGTGGGAGCTGCTCAGCCTCCCCGGAGCGTGCTGGCAGGCGGCGCGGCGCAGTCAGGCATGCACCCATGCACAGCTCAGCCGCGGCCTGGCATTTCTTCCCCACTTTCCAAAGCCAAATTCAGACCATCTGTTGAAGTATTTCTGCAAATCATCCCTCCTTCAGGAAGGGCCAGGGGCTGAGTTGAGTTGTTTATATAGCGTCTGGCATTTCTGTAGCGTTATCACTTCAGTCTCCAAGCGATTTCCTTCAAGCTCTCCATCAGTTTTTGAAGAGCCAGAGTGGGGCACCAAGGAAACTTCATTGTTAAGTTTCTGGAGAAAAGAAGAAGGGCATCAAAAAGACAACAGCCGCTCAGGTCATGCACACATTTAGCTGCTAACAAAGCGAGCGGGACCGTTCAGGGGAAGGGAGGCAGGCCAATACAATGTGTTTTATGTCCTTTAAAATAACAGCTACCCTTAGAAAATAGCCTTCATAAATAACAGCTGCTCCCAAAGGATGAGATGAACCAACAAGTGCTCCTGTTGCCTTACAGAAAAGAGCCCAGCTTGCCCAGGGCATGGAAAAGGAAGCTACCCCCATCCCTGCGAACACCAAAACAAAGTGAAAAAGGAAAACTGAGCACCCAGGAGAGACCACTTACTACATCAGATCAGACCTTTCGCAACAGCTGCCATTGCTACAAGTGGCAAACCCCAGAAGTGCTGCTGTCCCTATGTGACTGTAGGGGACAGGGTCAGAGACAGACGTTTTACTGCTTATTCAAGGCTGTGCTCTGAATCTCTGGCAAAGGAGAAAGCAGTACCCAAATCCATCGTTAGCCCCTGACGTATCCTGTCCCTAAACATGCTTCCGTCCTTTTTCTTTTTTCATGGATTCCTAACTGCACAGCACTGAGCAGGACACCACACAAGCTCCCAGCCTGTCTGCGGCCCCGGAGAAGGTGTTTCCATCTCACCGTCCCCAGCAGGCAAGGGGAACCACCCTGGTCTCCTCCACCAAGGCACGCCGGCAGCACACCCTTCAGAGGCAGCAGGGGGTCAGACACCACAGGGACAAGGACACGGTCCTCGGCAGCAACACAAGCGACAGCCGTGCTGGTCCAGGCTAAGCACAACGCGTGCTACCGCCTCCTTCCAGGCGTTTATCTGTGCAAAGCCGGTGCTGGCCCTGGCCAGGAGCTCTCCCATCACACAGCACAGCCCCGTGCTGAGGCAAAAAGGATGCACTGGGAGGTGCCGCTGAACTCGGACTTGCTGGAAGTCCCCTATCTTTGTGCTCTAATTAAAAAAGAAAAGCACACACCTCCTCTCTGCCCAAAGGCCCCTTTCCAAGACAGTCAGTGCAGCAGCACTGCTGTCCTCTATAAGATGGCAAGTTTTCCTTCTCCTTTCCTCTCCCCACTTTGTCCACAAAGTTCCTCGTAGCTGGGACAGCATTTAAATCAAGAGCATGAGCCCCAGCCATGGAGCCAAACTCCAGGTGGGCCGGGCACAGCCTTTGACGGGACTCCAGTCACCTCCAGCTGCTCCAATTCATGCCACTTGGGGCAACTCAGCTGAATCAAAATCAGCCTTTCTCCTCCTGGTCTCTGGATAAATACTGCAGACCCAGGAGAGAAAAAAAAAAACCCTGGCCGCTGATAAGCCACACATCAGCATCAGCAGGAAGGGAAGGAGCAGGGAGGTTTGACAACGCATAGCCACCCACCCACAACAGCACCCACCAAATCGAGAACAAGAGCTGGCTGTGACAAGGTTTCACAAAATAAACACAGGACTGCATTCCTGGGAGCAGCTCACACAGGCTGCGCTAAATCAAGATTAACAGAGACCTCACCAATCAAACAGTCTGCATCCCATCACATTTCTCCTGACACAGAGCAAGCACTGCTGCCCGGGCGCCTTTCCCTTCCCCAAGCAAATCATCTCCATGTGGGCAGCCCTCCTAAGACAGCAAGTATTCAGAGCTTTCATACTTGCAGATGTGTCAGAGGAAACCGCCAGACAGAAATGCAAACCACCCATAGGGACAAGGTCTTTTCATTGGGTTTGTCTAGGCTTTTGCCTTGTTTTCGAGACCTGGCAATCAGTACCGCAAGGTCAAAGCCACAGCTGGTTTCGCACCGGACAGCTCAATCCACCTCCTCCTTCCTGCTATCTCTGCGCTGGAAAGCAAACAGAAGAGGGCAGAACAAAATTATTCATCTGCTGTTAGGACGAGCTGGAGCAACCCAGCGTTACTCTAGCAACCTGCCGTGCTGCTAGCTGGATGTGGCCAAATGACGGTCCCCGCTCCAGTCGGGCACAGGCCGGAGGCTCAGCCTTGCAGGAGGAGGAAGGCAAATCACGGTAGCGGGGAAGCCGAAACACACTGTCCTGTTAGACCTCGGGCACCTCCACAGCAGAGGTGCTTGCAGCTCCGTCCTGCTGCCTCACTGCAGACAGACACAGCCACCAGCTCCAGCAAGGCTGGAGTCCATGCAGCCCTTTATGAGAAACGCACAGCGGAAAATATGCAGCGTGTATGATATGTTCAAGGGTAAAAAAAATAAAAACAATGCACTGGCTCTCACAGGCAGCATCCGTAGCTCATTTGCCATGATAAGGAATTGATAATTTCAAGTTTCTGGCAGTGCACATCTTTGGGAACTTCTAAGAAAGCCTGGATGTGCAAACATGGGCGCCAAAGCAAGCTTTCGCATCTCCTGAAAACACGGTTAAGGATTCAGGCGAACACATACACAGATGTAAAAGGAACAATAACCAGTCTTAGCACATGGCAGGATGCTGTGACCGGGCAGATCCTCCCCACCCTGCGCTGCTGCTGTCGAAGGAGCAGCGCAGGCACTTGTCCTTACACAGTGTTGCAGATTTAAAGAGAGGAGCAGAGGAGCCGGAGTTAAGCGTGTCCAACTGGAAGCCTAACAGGACATTAACAAACTTGTAAGTGACAGGCTAGAGAGGCTGTGTGCAGCTCAAGGGTTCCAACATGATGCCGTGCCTCAGCTGGTGCAAACTAAATTTGCTCTGCTGCCTCTGCCAGAGCTACATCAAACTACCCCAGTCACGGGCCAAGATGCACGGCTCTGGGACACTGCTGACCTGCCAGCAGCTCTGGAGAAACTTCACTCTGGGGAAAAACAAAACAAAATCCAAAAACAACAGGGGAAAAAAACACTGAAAAAGGACAGCCAGGAACAAGGCAGACTTAGGAGAAACATCTCTCTGTTCTGAAACAGCCTAGAAAAGGGGAAACTGCAGAAACTCCCGGCGTACGACATCAGCATCCTACCATAATACCCACGAACCGCAGCACCCACGATCGTAAGGAAACTCCCTTGTCCCAGCCATTCCAAACCTGGTTTGGTTACACATCATCTCCCCAGCACAGGATCTCCTAACAGCCCAACAATAATATTTTGCATTTTTCAACCCCTTCTCCTTCCCTCTTGGTGCCTAGCTCTTCTATGTCATTCTGGCAGCACAACATTATTTTAGGCAGACAGAAATAGTCCATTAAGAGATCCACCCCACGCAGGGCACCTTGCTGGCACCTGAAAGCTGGCAGTGCAAAAAACATTTACAGTTCCCAGGGACCAAGTGATGAAAGCATGGTGCTGGAACAAGGCAGACGTGCTGCAAGACAGCACCAAGGGACACGAGTCCCTCCAAGGTTACGTTCAAGGCAGCTAAACTTTTCTTCTCACCACCCAAACTTTTCACCTCCCAAATTTTACAAGGACGTTACACCTTCCAGCAGCTACTGTGAATTTTGCAGTTGCCCTCCAGGATAGTTTTATTTCCACAGTGGGGTGAGAGGGAATCCAGAGGTTTGCCAACATCTGTAAAACAAGTAACCCCCAGTCCGGCAGCAAACTCAAAGCCCAGCCTTTTGGGGGACCGGAGATGGAGACCATGCAGCCTTACACCACACCTAAAGGTTCCTTGCGGAGGGAGAAGGAGCGACTCATCAGTCACTCCTCTTACAGCCTCCTGGCTGCAGATTATTCAGATAAAACCCAGATTGCCAGGGATAATTATTTTCACAGCATTGCCCAGTCATCACAAACGCTGCAAACAAGGGTGGTCCCTAGGTCAGGCTTTACCACTCACGAAAAAGCTGTTCTTCAGGGAATCTGCAAAACTAAGCCAGTCCCACCAGTCAGGGATGCTGGACTAGATGTGTTTTCCTCTAGCTAAATGCAGCACAACATTTTCCCACCCAAAACCACTGCTGCCCTACTCCAGAAGCTCCCTCCCTCCTACTGTTTCACAATTCTCAGCATGCCAACAGTTACTAAAGAACAACCTTACAGGCACAAGACATGCTTACAGCTCCTAAGCGAGACTTCCCCCATTCTAACGCACGCATCCGTGCACAGCTCCAAACCCTCACAGCCCTTCGGGGCACACCAAACCCCTGCTGCTGCGGCTCAGTCCCTTCCCTCCATCACACTTTCGCCCTGCTAGAGATCTACAACACAAAACGTGACATACAAGCGAGCAGGGGGACTGCTTCCACTTGTCCATGCTGCTGTCACCTCCGCCAGCCAGGGAGATATTCCAGCCTGTCTTGCCCACTAGTTTAAATCTTGGCAGGAAAAGGAGAGCAAAGGGTCCCAACACGCTGTCAGTGATTTCTACCTCCTAGTAACTTAATACAGCACACACTACTTCTTAAAACGGCAGCAGGAGGATCTTCTAGGGCCCTGGCATCTGAGTAAGACATTAACAAGATTGCTGGGCCGGGCCGCAGAGTTTCCTTCAGAGCAGTGCCAGGCTCCAATTTACGCCAGAGATCTGCTCCCCGTTCCAACTGGGCCATCCATCTCCACCACCGAGCACCACCACCCCCAAAACAGAGTGCTCCTTACTACCACGGGTACTCAGGGAACAAACGAGCCCAAGGGCACGGCACCAGGAGAAAAAAAAGAAGTAGTAGTAGCACACAGCGAAAAATCCTACAGGCAAGACATTCAAAGGGGTAAATCCTCATTAAATACCGATGTTTATTTGCTGGTGAAGAGGCTATTAGAGCTCACCTATACCTTCATTTGTAACATCCTGGAAAGCAAAACACAAGCCGAGGATAAGACGACAACTGCCATCCGTGTCCCACACGATACATCGCTATCAGCCAAGTACTACGCTCGTTTGATTGCCTTTCGCGAGCTGTTGGGAAGCGAAGCCACAGTGACTCACAGTGATCCAAATCACTGCAGATACAGCCCCGACAGCAGCAGCCGTGCCAGGAGAGGTCACATCCTAACAGCAGCGAGACTCCTGGAGATTAATGTCCTATGGTAAAATCACCCAATCTCTAAAAGATATTAGGCCAAATAAATACAGCCGGGATCCTGCCTGACGTTTGTTACTCTGACAGCCCGGCGAGGTGTAGGGACTAGAAGCTGAGAAGCCCTGCAGAGAGAGGCCCAGGGTACCAGCAAATCCCATTTCCACAACTGCACCCCCCCAGCACTAGCCCGGCAGCCCCACAGAGTGCATGCAGCGAGAGAGGAGAGGATGCTTGGGGTCCGATTCCCAGGGTGACCTTGAGGAAATCCCACAGCCTGGCCACTTTTCCTGCCCACAGGAAAGGGAGCACAATAACCTTGACCTACCTCAGAGGCACAGATCTGGTTTAAGAGCCTGGAAGGAGCTTGGAGGGGCTTAGACGCGGGACCCTGCGCCACAACCGGGGCAGCCAGAGGCGGCAGTTCTCCACATCGCCCCAGAAATCAGAAGCCCCGGAGAAACAGGCAAATTGCTTTCGATATAAAAAAGCAGCAGCTCCGGGGCACTCCAGGGCACAGCTCAAACCGCACACGTGTCACCTACAATGTCCCCATCACGGGGGATCCCCCCGAGACCCGGCTTTGGCATGCGGCTGCCTGCACCTCCTGCCCCAAATGCGGGCAGAGGGACCTCCAGACCCTGGGGGGGACCCGGCACCTCCCAGGGTGAGGGGAGCAGATGGGGGGCCAGGCTTACAGCCCCCGGGGCGAGGGGGGCAAAGTGGGGGGCCAGGGGAGCCCGCAGCCCCCGGGGTGAGGGGGGCCGACGGGCGGTCAGGGGAGCCCGCCTGCCACCCCCAGGGCCCAGGGGCGCAGGGAAGGGCCCGACACAGCCCCGGGGCGAGGAGCCGGGGCAAGGGACGACGGGGCCGGTGCAGCAGGGCCGGGCCAGGAGGGTGAGGCGCAGCCCGGCAGCAGAGAGATGCCGAGACCCCCAGGGGCACCCCCCGAGGCCCGGGGCTGCCGCGGCCGCACTTACCGGTCCGGGCGGCGGCGGATCCCGCCGGGGCGGGGGCGNGCCCCGGAGCAGCGACCCCCGACGGCGGGAAGCGCGGGGGGACGGGGGGTGCCGCCGTGCCCGGGTCCGTCCCTCTCTCCGGCAGCGCACAGCGCGCGCCCCTCACCGCCCGGCCGCCATCTTGCGGCCGCCTGGCCAGGCACACACACACGGGACAGGGAAAATGGGGCCAAAAATCACAAATCACAGAGTCACAGACTGGT